>VZRW01009214.1:118072-135186 GCA_013398125.1 Aegotheles bennettii
TTCCTTCCTTCCTTCCTTCCTTCCTTCCTTCCTTCCTTCCTTCCCTATATTTCTTAGAATATATGTTCTTCTGCTGCTCCATGATGAGGATTTGTTAACTAGAGAAAAAACTTAAATACTAACAGAAAAGCCAATTGCTAGGGAAAAAAAATAATATATTTAATCTTATATTTTCTATTGATAGACTTGCCACAGAAAAGAAAATGTCTGAGAAAAAAAAAATAGACAACTGATTAAATGTGGCTTTAGATTGGACATAGACCTCACCCTGAGATTAAAAAACGTTCAGTCTCTCTCTCTCTAACCATAAACTTTCCTTAGAAGAACCTTCTCCTCCATATTTGGGAAATAAGTTTAATGGGGCTAATCTATAGTTTCTCTAAAGTAAATATCAGGTGCCCAAAACCAAATGTTTGTGTTTTTAGGCCTGGTCCTTTTTGATCCATGCTGCTTGTTATTATAGTCTTTTTTTCCTAACATGACAGGAATTTTTTCTCTTGATAATACTAGCAAGTTTTTACATTTGCGGAAAAAACAGAGCAAAAATTTTGTATTGATGAATTCACCATCTTTTATTAATGAAAAAATCCTTTTCACCATCATCTAAAAAAGTAAAATATTCATGCAGATGTCTTATATTTCCAGTCTTTGTTAACTTCAGGATCTGTAAAAGCCCAGTAACTCTAAGAATCAGAGCAGTGGATCTGAGGATCCCAAAATGTATATTGTGATCTAACTCTGGTCATTTGCATTTAAAAATTTGGTTTAATAGTGTCTCTTAAAGGGAGCCTTAGGTGCCCTAGATCAGATATACATATGAAAGAGGGGCAGAAGAAAGGAGAGGCTGCTGAAGACACAGCTGGAGAGACACTCCTGAAAGGATGTGTTCCATACAAAAGGATGGACACTCCTGAAGGACTGTGGTCCATGAGTGATCCATGATGAGACAGGGTGACCCCTGAGGGACTGAGGCCTATGGGCAACCCATGCCAAGGCAGGGATACTGATAGGCAAAAAACAGCAGAGGAAAATGAGTAAGAAGGGGTTCCTCAGGGGTGGTATTGGAACCAGTTATCTTTAACATTTTTGTTGGTGACATGGATGGTGGGATTGAGTGCACCTTCATTAAATTTATCAACAACACCAATCTGTGTGGGGCAGTTGACAAGCTGGACGGAAGGGATGCCATCCAGAGGGACCTTGACAAGCATAAGAGATGGGCCTATACAAACTACAGGAAGTTCCACAAGTCTAAGTGCAAAGTGCTGCACCTCGGTTGGGGCAATTCCATGCACAAATACAGGATGGGCAGGGCATAGATTGAGAGCAGCCCCAAGGAACAGGACTTAGGGGTGTTGGTTGATGTTCAACATGAGCTGGCAGTGTGCACTTATATCTCAAAAACCCATCAGTATTCTGGGCAATATCAAAAGAAGTGTGACCAGTAGGCTGAAGGAGGTGATTCTCCCCCTCTACTCTGCTTTCGTAAGACCCCACCTAGAGTACTGTGTCCAGTTCTAGAGCCTCTAACGTAAGAAGGACATAGACCTGTTGGAGCAAATCTAGAGAAGGGACACAAAGATTGTCAGGGGACTGGGACACCTATGAAGACAGGCAGAGAGTGTTGGGTTTGTTCAGCCTGGAAATGAGAAGGCTCTGGGGACACCTTCTAGTAGCCTTCCAGTGCCTGAAGGGGGCCTACAGGAAAGTTGGAGAGGGACATTTTACAGGGACATGTAGTGATAGGACAAGGCAAAACAGTTTCAAACTTAAAGAGGGTAGATTTAGATTAGATACTAGGAAGAAATTCTTTCCTGTAAGGGTGGTGAGACACTGGAAGAGTTTGCCCAGAGAAATTGTAGCTGCTCCCTCCCTGGATGTGTTCAAGGCCAGGTTGGATGGGGATTTGAGCAGCCTGGTCTAGTGGAAGGTATCCCTGTCTATGGCAGGAGGGTTGGAACTAGGACATCTCTAAGATTCCTTCCAACATAAGCCATTCCACGATTGTCTAAGTGAAGAGCGGCAGTAAGAGACCACTAATATACATGATCCCACACTCCAATCCTAGGCCTGCCTGTCACCTCACTGGAGAAAATGGAACAGAATGAGTGTAACTTTCAGTGAAGACAACAAAAGAGAAAAGGTATTTGTCTTAACTCAAATGTTTTAAGGGGGGAAAAGCTGTTTACTTAAGTATTTATTTGGTTATATTGTGAGGTTTTTTCCCCCCAGTACTGGAATCAGTGATCAAGTCATTGTTATTTGGCCATAAATTTAATTAAGTAAAAATTTGCAGAGTTGAGATTGGTTTTGTTGCAACAATAATTCAGCTAGGACTGCTTGCCTTTAAATGAAGACTGTTTGTAATGTATGAGTGGATGCAGAAATATTTTTTTGTGATGTGGTTTGTTTCTTGCTGCTATTATAAGTAGCTGCATTTTTTGTTACAAAGCTTGTTGCAATGACATGGGCATAGCACTGGCATAGTTAAGGGGGGAAACATATTCAAGGGTTCCTATTCTACACAATATGGGAAAAGTAATATATATCACACACACCCTTTTTCCCTAACTCCAGGGAGCTGTTAGGATTCCCTAACATCTAGTTTCTTTTATTCTTTACAGCTTTATTTTATAGAGTTGGTTCTTTCTTCTAATTCCTTATATTTAACAAACTAGAATCTTTTAAAGTGAAAATAATTCACACATTAATCAGAGGCAAACTGAAGATGTAGTACCTCTCTATAGATGGCAGTTAAATCTTTGTTTGGTAAAATACAGAAGTTCAGAATTGCAGGGCCTTTTGGAGAAATTCTGCATCTCCTGCTTTCTTCTACATTTGTAGTATGTGTCAAAGCATTGCTTCACATGAAGAGAGAATGCTTTGAAACCCTCAGTCTTCTTATTAGTCATCTCTATTTTTCCATCCTGAGCAACTATTTTTTGCAAAACACAAAAAAGAGTGTATGATTAAATTTTGGCTTGTAGTTTTCCTGAAAAATTCGTTAGTGACGGAAATAACTAGTTTAAGCCTTAGCACTAACATATGGTACTAATAAATGAGAGCAGAGATATATTTCAGTCTGACTGTTTGACACATTTTAAGAATATTTAAAAAAAAACATAAATTGCCTTCTGGTTCATTGTTTTAGTTTTTATTTTTTTCCTTGTTTGTCATTGTGATTTCTTACAAAACTGTTTTTCTTTGCATAGTATCTATCATATTCCAAATAACTTTGGCAGAATTTTGTGCAAGTTAGTGAGCTACTTGGAGAGGACTAATATATCAAAGTAATAATTTGCTGGGAGTCTGAAGAGAAGAAAATGTAAGAAACATTTTGTTGATTACAAGGGCAGGGGACATTATAGTGGGTGTCTGCTACAGGCCTCCTGACCAGGCCCTTTACAGACAGGCTAGAAGTAGCCTCATGTTCACAAGCCCTGTTCCTCATGGGGGTCTTCAATCACCTCTATATCTGTTAAAGACACAACACAGCCAGGTGTAAGCAATACAGGAGGTTCCTGGAATGTGTTGATGATAGCTTCCTTCTCCCAGTGACAGAGGAGCCAATAAGGAGAAGTGCTATGCTGGACCTTGTTCCCATCAACAAGGAGGGGTTAGTGGGGAATGTGAACCTCCAGGGCAGTCCTGGCTTCAATGACCCTGGGATGGTGGAGTTCAAGATCCTTAGGGCATCAAGGAGGAAACACACAACAATCTCACTACCCTGGACTTGAGGAAAGCAGACTTTGGCCTCTTCAGTGACCTGCTTGGTAGAGTACCATGGAATAAAACCCTGGAGGGAAAGGGGTCCAAGAAAACTGGTTGGTATTCAAGGATCACCTCCTTCAAACTCAGAAGCACTGTACACAACAAAAAGAAGTCAGACAAAAAAGCCAGGATGCCTGCATGGATGAACAAGAAACTGCTGGACAAACTCAAACACAAAAAGGAAGCCTACAGAGGGTACAAGCAAGGACGGGTAACCTGGGAGGAATACAGAAATTGTCTGAGCAGCCAGGGATCAGGTTAAGAAAGCTAAAGCCCTGATAGAATTAAATCCGACTAGGGACATCATGGGCAGTAAGAAGAGCTTCTATAGGTATATCAGTGATATAAGGAAGACTAGGGAGAATGTGGGCCCTCTTCTAAATGGAACAGGAAACCTGGTGACCTGGGTGATGGAGAAGGCTGAGGTACTCAATGACATTTTTGCCTCAGTCTTCTCTGGCAAATGCTCAAGCCACACTGCCCAAGTGTGTGCCAAGAATGCAAAGGCAGAGTCTGGGAGAATGAAAAATCACCCATGGTAGGGGTAGATCAGGTTTGAGACCACCTAAGGAACCTGATGGTGCACAAGTCCATGGGACCTGATGAGATTCATCCTGAGGGAACTGGCAGATGACATTTCTAGGCCACTACCCACTACCACTCTTTGATTCTATGAAACTATGATTAGTCCAGATACAGACTGATGGAGAATTAGGCTGTATTACCTGCTTCAATCTTTTCTGCATTTTGTGAATCTTCACAATCAATGAAGGTACAGTAACCAGAGACTTCATCATAGAAATTTAGTAAGTTGGTCAAGCATGACTTTCCCTTGGTGAAGCCACAATGACTACTCCTGATGATTATCTTGTCATTCATATGCTTAGAAATGGTTTCCTGGATTAGCCGGAAAACTTCCCAGAGACAAAGCTAAGGTTGACCAACATGTAATTTACTGGGTCCTCCTTTTTTCCCTTGGAGATATGGGTGACATTTGCTTTCCTCCAGTCTTTGGGTATTTTCAATCACTGTGATTATTCTAAGATTACTGAGAGTGGCCACACAGTCATACCTACCATCTTGCCTAGCACTCATGGATGCATCCCATCATGTCCCACAGATGTTCAGTATGTTAAGTGTTTGCTCAAGTGTTCGCTAACCTGACTGTCTTCCACAAAGGATAGATCTTCCTTGCTCCAACCTTTGCCCCTGGTCTTTGGGATCTGAGATTTCTGAAAGCTAGTCTTGCTAGTAAAGACTGAGGCAAAGAAGACTTTCAATACTTCTGCTTTTTTCATGTCCTGTGTAACCAAGTTCCCTGTCTCACTGTGCAATGGGTTCTCATTTTCCCTAGTCTCCCTTTCATAATCTGTTTATTTATAGAAGTTTTTCTTGTTGCCTTTGACATCCCACACATATGCCTCTGACATATACATACAAATTATCTAAGCAAAGGTATAACAAACACAAGCCACAAAAAGTACAAAATTATGAGATATTATACTCTTGGGATACCATAAAATATTCATGGATGATGTAGGAACATGTTCTGTCTAGAGTAGATTTGACTAGTCTGCAGTAGAAGATGCACTCAGTGCATCAAACCATTTCTGCATAAATTGGTATGTCCATACACTATAATATAGCACCATAAAAGCTGTCTGTAATTCCAGAAGTAGACTAGCACACAACTCTATCAGATCTTCTAGGGATAATTAACCCAAATGAAGTACCAAATGCATATTACACATCCTAACGTTCCTATGTTAGTCTAGGACTTATCCTCAGGTATGTCTACACCATTTTTCATTCAGTGCTATCTATTTCCCAACCTAGTATGCCTTTCTGGAGTTATGTGAATGACTCATAACTGATTTTTTTTATATTTCTTATTGTCATTTTGTATTAACATAACACGAAAAAACTCTCAGCCCTATTTGACAGAACAGGATTACAGAAAGAGAAGCAACTTGCCCAGATCATGAAGGGGTGAAGGAACATCTAATTCTGAAAACCATCTCCAGGTGCATGAATGACAAGAAAAAGTAATAAGGAGAAGTCATGCTTGAGCAACTTGATATACCTCTATGATTAAATCACTGCTCTGGTAGATGAGGGAAGAGTAGTAGATAATGTCTACCTGAACTTCAGTAAGGCCTTTCATACTGTCTCCCAAAAGATCTTAATGGATAAGCTACTGGTGTATGGGCTGGATGAGCAGTGAGATGGATTGAAAATTGGCTGAATGGTTGGGCCCACAGGGTCATCATCTGGATGATGGGGCAGAGTGTACCCTCAGCAAGTTTGCACATAACACCAAACTGAGAGAGGTGGCTGATACACCAGAATGGTGCCTTCCAGAGAGACCTAAGCAGGTGGGAAAAATGTACTGACAGGAACCTCATTAAGTTCAACAAGGGGAAGTGCAAAATCCTCCACCTGGGGAATGTTCAGCTGGAAAGCAGCTTGGAGAAAAGGACTTGGAAGTCCTGTTAGACACCAAGATGAACATCAGCCACCAGTGTGCCCTTTCCACAAAAAAAAGGCTAATGGTATCCTCGGCTTCATTAGATTAAGTATCGCCAGCCTGTTGAGGGACGTGATCCTTCCCCTCTACTCAGCACTGGTGAGGCCACACCATGAGTCCTGTGTCATTTCTGAGTTCTTCAGTATAAAAGAGACTTGGACATACTGGAGAGAGTCCAACAAAGTCCACAAAGATGATTAAGGGACTGGAGCATCTCTCATAATTAGGAAAGATTGGGATTGTTTAGCCTGAAGAAGTCTCAGGGTATCTGTATCATTTTACAAACATCTGGAGGATGGTTTTAAAGAGGACAGAGCCAGGATCTTTCCAGTGGTGTTCAGTGACAGGACCAGAGGAAACGGGCACAAACTGAAACACAGGAAGGTCTGTCTGAGAACTAGGAAACACTTTTTACAGTGAGGTTGACCGAGGACTCGCACAGGTTGCCCAGGAAGCTTGTGAATTCTCCATCCTTGCAGATATTCAAAAGTCTGGACATGGTTCTGTGCAAATGGCTCTAGGTGTCCCTGATTGAGCAGATCCCTTCCAAACTCAGCCATTCTGTGATTCTGTGAATCTCCAGCAGTTAGGGAGTTTGAAAGCAAAACATTTTCATAATTCCCTACCTTGTTTTACACAAAAGATGTAGGAGTTGCTCTTTTCTGAAGATAATAATGACATTTACAAAGATTTCTCTTTCTAGGAAATGTTTTCTTCTAAATCATATAGCAGAATGCCAAGAAAGATAGTGCTGAATCTTGGGAAAAATGTTCTACAGAGAACAATTCATAGGCTAGAATAAAAACCAGAAGCTAACAACACAGCAATTTCACACAAATCTGAGGTTATGGTATTGTGATTATAGTAATTTCCTCTTACTTCATGCTGTACTCTTTCAGTTTTACATATCTGTATCTAATAGGTCACACTCAGTATTTTTGCTGCTAGTAAGTCTTGTTATTTAAATTCTGATCTGATTGTTATAGTGTACAAATTCCTCTTATCTTTTCTATTTTTCTCAATGTTTTTGCCGGTCTTCATATTTCTATCTCTGAACTATAAAATATCAAGATGAACAGCAGATGAAAACACAGGTACATGTAGAGGTGCATGTTCCAAATAAAACCCAATCCAGAAATCAATTGATTTCCAGTAATTTCCTCATTCTTTTCAAAACTCCTGATATTATATATATGCAGATACTGCACTATGAACAATATTCATTGAAAGCAAGATATATTTGCTGAAAGATAGTTTTAATAATTGCAAAAAAACCCAAATAACACAGCAAAAAAGCAACACTCATGACAATTCATCCCTTTGTTTCCATTTTAAATAATGACTTTTTTTTTTTTCAAAATGCAGAATTCGTCAACCTTGTCTCTTAAAAACTGATGTTACAGCAGACAGCCTTCAGGGGAGACATTCAAGAGAGTTGTTTGGATAAATCTTCTTCAATAACTTAACCTTGGCACCCAGAGCAAATTAGAAACCTGGCTTAAAAGGAAGTTGCTACTCAGAGATGGCCTGCTGCTGGCAATTTGTCAGTGAATGAGGGACATGTCCAGGTCAGGCTTTCATTTTATATGTTTTGCCAAGTGTCACCACACAGCAGAACATCTATCCTAGCTTAGATAGAACTTGAACAGCCACAAGCCAAATTCTGCATTGTGAACTTTGGAAGATAACAGAACATGCATTTTGTCTTCTGAACAAAGGAAAGAAAGGAAAAAAATGGTAAGAAATTAAGCACTCTCGGAAACGTGTATGGTCAGGCAGGAAGGTTTTGCACCACATATTTATGCAGAATGATACTTTTTAAAAAATAATTTTAAGTAGAATGTATGGTTGGATTCATATGCTGTAAATAAGAAAAAAAAGTTGAACATGTGATAAGCATTAAGCATTGCAAAATATATAACATTTTAAAATTCCCTTAATAAATAGCCAAAAATATTGTTGGAACCCTACTTGAGAGAATTTATTTGTATGTATGACATTTAGGCCTACACTATATGAAAGACTTTCCAAGTGTAAAATTATGAATGGACTCTACTGTTGAGGTTAATATGAACTGTAAAATTAAGTGCCAGAAAACTGTCAGCTGGAAAGAAGACAGGGGAATATCAACAGGCTGCATTCAGAAGGAATCTGTTGATGTAATAACCAGATAATTAAACGATTTGCCTGCCTTGATATTCCATTTACAAAGGACTCATTTAGCCTTTGAAGTGGAAGACTTTGGAGATCATATAAACATATCCTAGCTTGAAAACAGTCTCTTTAAGAACATTATATTTGGTTTTTTAAACATTAATTCTAATACATCAGTATTAGAGGTATATATATATAATTGAGGTATTTAATAAACAAATATATAAATGTATTTGATACCTTGCCAGCTAAGAATTTAAAAATAAATTGTACTTTTCAGTAATCAGTGGAAAAATTAGATTAATTTGTCTAGCCAATGTGAAGTATATTGTCATCACATGAATAGTGTAACAGGGTAACTGAAAATTTCACAGACATATTGTAGAAACTAATGAGCAAAAGCATACAGTTTTTAAATGGTACTGAGGACACCTGTCTTATAAATAGTAACTTCATCCAAAATCCACTTAAATTACAGTTTGTTCTCTCAGAATTTCATGTTGTGTTTAATTGTTCAAGTTTCCATTGATAATGTTTAGAAAAAGTGTTTAGAAAAATCATTTCTGTTGATATTTCTCGTCACCTTACTTGAACAACTGTGTGAGATACAGCAATGGAATTCAGACACTCTTATTTATGTGACTGAAACCATTATTTTCACCATCTTATAAAATTTGACAAAGCCTTTCATTATTGCTCTTTTACTCACCAAATAAGACTCCACTCATCTGAAAAATGCATGTTGTATACCACATATTTTTCTTTACATCATACTGTTACACAACTCCATTGTTTTGTGATATTTTTAAAAAAATTTTTAGATTAATACTTTAACATATTTAGTAATAAACTCATGATTATTCTACAACTAAAAAATCAACGTATTTAAGTGTCTAGGTCTGTGTTTGGTTTTCATAACATCTGGAAGATAATTATACTAATTTATGAATTTTATATGAGTTTTATCTATAAACGCTTTAGATTATTTCATATTTATCATCCTCTGTATTTTAAAAGAAGTATTTTTATTTGCATCTTTTTTATTATATAGATTTTTCTGAGCCTGTAAAAGACACTTTAAATATGGGGAATCTCAAAACATGGAAGAAAAAAGAAAAAGGGAAAAGGGAAAAAAGAAAAAAAGAATAAAATAAACAACAACTCCACAATTATTTTCTCACTAGGATCATTCTCCAATAAAATTTAAATTCTATGATATTGGAAGAAATTATGCAGAATTTAACAGCAATGAAACTAGTCCATCCTTTCATAACACGGATCTGAAGTTAAACCTGACTTTTGTTTCAGAGTAGTGTCTTCTAGTAACTTCTGGAAAATAATACTTGTCCTCAGCATCGTAATTCAATATCTTTTTTTGCAGATGCCCATTACAATCATGTTGCAGTCTGCATAGGAGTAATGATGACCACTGATATTTTAAAACCAGTTCTGCAAAGTATAGACAAACACATGTTGATGCTAATCCCTTTGATATCGGTATAATGATAGGTGAAAATGCCACACAAAGCATACACTACTGCAACCTCTTACCCTTGTATTTTTCACTGAGCCATGTTATTGCTTGCAATAACAATACGTAACAACATTTTTAACAAGATTAATCCATATTATAACAGAAAGTGGTTTTGAGTTAAATAAGAGTGAACATTCCCAGTTTTCAGAAGGAAAACTTTTCAGAAAAACACACATCAAGGCCCAGATTCTGTTTCCTACCATTGAATTAATTTGTGTGTGTGTTTGTGTCTAAATGTATATATCTTTATGCCAGCTGGATTTTGAAGATCCACTAAGCTTAACCAAGTTACAGTTGAGAATTTGCAAAAGAATTTGTCAAATTATTTAGTTTGCCCAAAGCAGATATCTAATTTTGGTCAAATAAAGAATTCTTATTTGTATATAACATGCTGAAATTCACATATGTGGACTCATAAAGGTCCCAAAAAATACACAGCATTTTCTAATATTACAGTCATTGCTATCAAATTTATAATGCAATCTTGCAAAATATTTAGTACAGTAAAAAAATTGGGAAAATTATATGACACTAAACAAAAGACAAATTTTTTTAACATCAAAGTAACATTTCATGATGAGCTCACTTTCAAAATAAAATATTGTTATCAAGATATATAATTCTGGTCACAAATCAGTAAAATGCAAAGGTTTTTTCTTGAAGACTTTTTATACATTTACTCACAGAGCAGGAAAACACTTGAGGAGCATCATAACCTCAAAAAAACCCAGACTAAACCAAAATGGTGGAACAGAAGTAAGTAATTCTTCATCTTTAAGCCAGGGGTGGGATCCACGTGTGTAATAGAACACCAAGATGCATGAGTCTTTGAACTTTCTATTTTATATTTGAGATCTGCTATGGGTTAATAATTCCATTTAACCTACCTTAAGAAAGTCAGGAATGTTTTAAAGAGAGGAGATAAGTCAGTTTTATTTTAAACAAAACATTACTAAGTTTTGAAAACAAAGAGAAATGTTTAGATATAAATCTTTATGCTTCCCTGCTGGGAAAAAAAAAAAAAAAAGCAAGAAATAAAATCGTTTGTTGTTTCCAAATTAAATGAAGGAAACAACAGTTTCAAGAAAAAAACCCACAAAAGAAAAATAATTCCTGGTAAAGTTTTCTAGATGAAGTTTGATATTTTGGGGAGAATAAAAAAGCAAGCTGATTTAGAAGAGGTGGCTTGGATATAAACTGTGTCAGAACTAGTTCAGTCATCATAAAAGTAGACAGGCAGGTAAGCTGTATGAATTTTTGCCATGGGAGAACTTAAGGTGGAGTAGCTGCAAAAACCAGAATCACTCCAGTCAGTGGAATTTTATTTATTTATGTATTTATTTTTTTATTTGATGGGATGGATATAGCATATGAATAGGGATTTCTTTTCTAAGTTTCTGTTCCGCAGAATCCAGGATTTTGTACAGGATATACACCCTCACCAATTAAGTCCCTGTGATGGGCACTATACTCTCAGAAGAACACGCAGAATGTCCAAGTCCTGGCTTTACCCATCTTGGGCTCCCTTTTTGACATGATGTTGAACATCACTGGATGTGTTTCCCCCACATCAGCACCTATTGTTTTCACTACTTACTGATTTCTAATTTAAACAGTTGCCATAATCTGCCAGTTGTCTCCTTGGTCCTGTCCACCTAGGTCTACCTCTCTGACTTTCTACATATCTACAGTCAATTGGCATTTATTATCTGGTTTACTATCACCTTCTGGCCTCTGCCCCAAGTGTGTTAAAAGAATATAAAGCTGTTACCATTTCTCTGTGTTTCATTTCTTTCCCACACTTACTGCACTTGCAAACAGAGCAGATGTAGTCACGATTTCATTTAGCAGTGTTTACAGATTACACCCTCGTGACAATTATCTGTTTGGGTTTTTTTCCTGGCACATATCAGAATCATCTCATCAGTTGAAACTGATATAGTCCAGGACTTATTTTGCCTGAACAGTTACGTTTCACCTTATAACAATATTTTTTTACAAAAGACAACATATATCTACGTTTGAAAGATGCAATAGTGTAGTTATCAAATTTGTGCAGAATACAGTGCTGTATATGCAAATAATATGATATAGTATACACATAGTGATACATATACACACACATATAGATAGCTATTGACATATGTAACCTCTCTCTTTTGGTCTTTCTCATATATCTATTTATATATAAATATATATATACATACGTATATATATACGTAAACCTGCATATATATTGTAAGTAATTTCGCTAACGAGGAAGAAGTACATCTCTATGACATTATTACTGTTTCAGAAATCATGCAGCACTGATAGCTTAATTACTAAGTGTGGGTATTAGGAGGTAGGTCTCTTGGCCTGCCCAGTGCCCTTACACTACTCAGAAAGCCAAACAGACGCTTAAAGCAAAATACAGCAGCTAATAGGAGGAAAAAAAAAATAAACACACCTGTGCAAAACATGGGAAAAAAGGCTAGAGAACAGAATAATCTCCAGAAGTAGTTGTTGCATTTTCCACACCCTTGAGAGTCAGGTGACATTTGGGTTCTTCAGTATGGATTCAAACTACTAATCTTAGCTCCTTACCTAATCCTGTTAGCCCTGATAAGAACAGAAGTGTGTCTCTCTTGAAGCCAGGCTAAAGGCTGTGGCCACAAGATTTGAACATACTTATTTCAATTTAAAGAAATATGTCTAGTTTGAAAGTTGTCGCTTAAAGCAAATACCAGTTCTAGTTCAATTATCTGATTCAAATTAATCTTCAGTTTCTTTTCATTAAAATTACTGTTGTCACATGGCAAGAATGAATTCTATATTTTATTTTGCATTTTGAAAAAAATGGTATTGTGAATAGCCTGTAAATAATGCAATGTTTTTTCCTCAGGTGCTTTTCTTACACTGGCTTTTCTCTCACTTGTAACATTATTACAACTTGGTAAATACTATTAAACAATGATAATATACAGTAATCAAAGGTACTAAATTAAAATTGGAAAACAGCTGCTTGTTTGGTTTTTTTTTGTATTTTCACAAACAAGAACACAAACATTATTGTTTAAACTCTAAAGAAGAACTGAAAATTCTTTGAGTAGCATATATTTTTTAAATAAGGAAAAAAATAGTTTTTTCTCAAATGGTCTGTTATTTTTTTCACTGTCACTTCTTCACCTCCCATGCACACAAAAATACATATTCATATATTAGCAGAAGTATAATGAAAACAACACACTCATATTCTATATAAAGCTAGTTAAAATTTTATAGACCTGGTCAAGGATTTGTTCCACTGCAGACACAGGTTGCTTATAGAAGCATATTGTGAAAAAAATCAGGATGGTGAAAACTTTTGGAAATTCAATCTAATCTTTTAAAAATATATATAGATGGAATTATGAATGCTTTTATAAACATTGATTACTTCAGATAAAACAACGTTTAGTATTCAGCTTACTTCTTGATGTCGAACAATATAATAAAAGATCTTTCAATGTATACACATGCAGAGTATTTTTTACCTTGTATTGATCTATTATTTTCAAGATTTTTAAAGATGTATATATATTATTTTTTCAATTTACAAGACAAAATTTTAAAAACTGTATCATAATGATCTCATTTACACTTTTGTCAATGGATGCAGCAAGCTTATTAAAGGTATTCCATGAATACAAAACTGAAAAGGACTTTACAAATCACCCTGTCCTGGAAATTGGGCATGAATATATACCCTTGTACATAACATATATACTATATATAACATATATACTCTCATAGCATGGAAGTATAAAGGGTATCTAAAAAAGATCTGCATCCATGCATAGATCATCAAAAATATATTTGGACTGGTATAATAGATGGCTCTTTTGCTCATTGGTCTATAATCTTCATTAATATGGAAGATCTTTCAAATAATTTACAACTGTGCTAAAAAAGAAACCAGTTTAGTTGTGCAAAATGAGGGAAAAAAAGTGTTTTCTACCTTCACATCTCTTACTTTATTCTGCTTACATTTATGCTTAGAATTCAACTTAGTAGCAGTAAGAAAATAACTGAAAAGTAACGAAGCAGTCCAAGTACTCGCCTCAATACACATTTCCATACTCTTTCCTCGTTTTGTTAAAAATAAATAAATGGATATTTTCTGGAACTGGAATAGAAGACATCTGTCACCTGTAAGCACACCAAAGCATGTTAATCGTTATCTTGCTCACGTTACTCATTTCCAACATGACAGGAAAAATCTGGTTACAGTGTGCAAAGCACTGTGCTTTTGTCATGCCAACCATCTCTCACATACATGTTGTTCTCCTCAAAACTCACAGGATAATGTAGCACTGTTGAGCCACTGACAGAAATCTCTTCGCTTGCACAGCTGCTGTGGGGTGTTATCCCTCCTTACCCTATGCTCATGCTAAAATACAGAAAGAAAAAACAGCTGCACATAGCTTCAGCTGCTTGTTGTTTTAGACTATTTTTTTTCTTCAAAAGGATATAAAATCCAGTCACATAACTTCAAAACAGTACTCAAGGTGTTCTACAGATCTTTCCTTCTTACATTTTGAAGTGTTAATCAATTTACAGCTGTATTTGCTCTCCTGTTTTATGTTGCAGTGGATATAGGATTATAGTCTTGTTTTTAAGAAAGTTATTTCCCATAAAACACACCATGACACAGACATGCCTATATTTTTTTAATTGGGAAAATATATAGCTTTTTGAGACCAACAGCTATTTATCAGTATTTCCAGACATAACAGAATCTAAAACTACTATGAAATTGCAAAATATTAAAATATTGTATAATTGTTGTAACATAACTCCCCTGGAATGCAAATCTATAACAATAATGAGCCATATACATGGAATTGCTTTAAAAATCTTTACAAAGAATAGTGTAAATAGTGGCTTGATTTTTTTTCCCTCAAGGATACTTCTATATTTATCTGTTGGAGAATACTGTTGCATACTTTGAATTGAGTCTTAATAGATTTCCTTACTGTGTTTCTAACATTGGTTAGTTTCATGTGTTCTTTTCCTATATAAGAAATGCAAAATCTATAACTGTTATTCCAATTTGATAATTATTGCATACATTGAGATATAATATATTTAAATTTTCTGTTATAGATATATTTCCTTACAGGCCAGTGCATTGAATCTGAAAAAATAGCAATTTAAAAAAAGTATTTGGATCTTTTATTTAGACAAAAATCTTTTCATGCATTAAAATCTGAAACAAGAGGAAAGACTAACATGAAATTTCATTGTTAACAAATGCATTAAAAATTATTCATTTGGTGCAAAATGTCCAGAATTAACTAGGAATTTACCATTCACATTAAGTACTTAGTGGAAAACCCTAAATCTCACAAAAACCCTTGACAAATACCAATCTTGTTAACAAGTAAGATGCTCATAAGCTGAATAACTCGTATAGGTGTCTTGTAAAAACTCCTGTGTTGAATTTACTAACACCACAATGAAGAATTACATCAACGTCAGCATATTTTACCTCATACTATTCTGGTGTATTGAGTTCATTCCCTCATCATTGTTTAATGACAATATAGAGGAACAATCTTTCTCAGTGCAGACCAGTGGAATAAAAGCCCACCGAAATCAAATTACTCTACGGATTCTGAGCATTATATTGTCACCTTTGTAAAGAGAGATTAACTACAAAGGGAAAATTAGAACAATTTGTCTCTTGAAATTGATTAATTAACCTGGATCTTTATTTGGACACTTATTTAGGATTAAAATAGTATTAAAATGGTTAGTTTCATTCACTTTGAAATTAGTGTACTCACTCACATATTCAGTTTTGTTTTAATAGTTTAAATTGCAATTTCAATATCATGAGTTAATCTCCTTGTGTATCCTCAGGTAGACAGGTTCACTCAGAGTAAAATACTATTTAAGAAACCTCGTATAGCATATGACCCAAACGCCTAGGCTACTGGCCAAGCAATTTGTATTACTTGTTAATAACTGAGAGGAAGAAGTACTTCTTAGCCTGTGCAAGGGTTTGTGGTATACGTGTGACTCACAAACAGATAGTTAATTGATCACAATACTCACAAGTAAGTGGATAAGGAAAGTCTGCAGGAGGGAAGAGAGACTTGGGAGAGAGTGTTTGTCAAGAAGAAAATAAGATAATAAGGAAATTGTGGTAACTGGTTTGTGTCTTTATTGAATCATCCACTTGATTTGGGCTCTGTCAAAGCCAGCAAGAACATAAGATCAGTCTCTTCTAATTACAAAGGAATGAGAGGAAATGTATCAGGGTAAACCTAAGCACAAATGAAGGCTGGGCAGAGAACGGATGGAAAGCAGCCCCAAGGAAAAAGACTGGAGGGTGTTTGTTGATGAAAAACTCAGCATGAGCTGGCAATGTGTGCTTGCAGTCTGAAAAACCAACAGTTACCTGGGCGTCACCAAAAGAAGTTCGACCAGCAGGTCAAGGCAGGTGATTCTCTCTCTCTACTCTGCCCTCATGAGACCCCACCTGGAGTACTGTGTCCAGTTCTGGAGTCCCCAACACAAGGACATGGACTTGTTGGAGTGGATCCAGAGGAGGGTCATGAAGATGATCAGTAGGCTGGAGTAACACTCTTATTAGGACAAGCTAGAGAGAGTTGGAGTTGTTCAGCCTGGAGAAGAGGAGGCTGCAGGGAGACTTCCAGTACCTGAAAGGGGCCTACAGGAAAGCTGGAGAGGGACTTTTTACAGGGACATGTAGTGATAGGACAAGGTAAAATGATTTCAAACTAAAAGAGGGTAGATTTAAGTTAGACATTAGGAAGAAATTCATTCCTGTGAGGGAGGTGAGACACTGGCCCAGAGAAGTCGTGGATGTCCTCTCCTTGGCAGTGTTCAAGGTCAGGTTGGATTGGACTTTGATCAGCCTGGTCTAGTGCAAGGTGTCCCTACTCATGGCAGACAGGGCTGCTCAGATGAGCTTTAAGGTTCCTTCCAACTCAAACCATTCTATGTTTCTATGATGCTATGAAAACCAAAGAGACATGTATAATGCATAGGAAATGAAACGCAGTTGGTAAGACATTGCAGTAAAGAATAAAACAACTATGGAAAATACAGTGACTTACGTCTGGAAAAAAATTGGGG
>VZRW01009214.1:135196-156730 GCA_013398125.1 Aegotheles bennettii
AAGAAGGGGGGGGGGGGAGATACAAAGGAAAGGAATGAAACCTCCAGGGAATTAAGAAAGGAAAACAAGAAAAAATATTCAAAGGCTTGAAGAAATCTACTCACTAGGAATAATAGTTATGTCATTGCTCTGTTATTTTTGAGGAAAGGAGACATGCAATCTTGCCAAAAATACTTACAGGAGAACAATGAAGATGGCAATAAATTATTTTCTTTTTTTTAGCAAAACCAAAAGAAAAAATAATCTTTAGAGGAAGCAGTAGGAACAATTTATTTGATATTATAAGAAAAGCTAATCTGAAATTATTTTTTTAATGAACTATGCTAAGGAAGAATATAGGATTCATACTATCACAGAGAATATCCAAGGTTGATGTCTCAGGTGTATAATTCAGGCATAATTTGAACTATTTTATCATAGTGAACAGTATTCTTGAATTCCTAATACAACTTTTGTTCAGTGGTTACTGCCCCTACAGCTTCTGCCTCCAAAGGTATACTCGTTGTCGAGCCTAAATATTCTGTAATATGCTAACTTACAGTGATGTTACCCTTTCTTTATCAGGTATGCACTACATATAGTTTGTGTTTTAGATCTCATTTCAGTAACAAGATTTTAATTGCAGTCTGTGTTTAAGAATCACTGAGGTCCATATCAAATATCAAAGGTTTCACTGAAGAAGAATCTGTTAACTCTCTCTCTTAACAATTTTTTCTCAAAATGTGGTACTATATTCATCTATTTTATACCACCATAGTTAGATTGACATGCCTAAAATACTTCGAAATAAAGAGGATTAAATAATCATTGCTAATGAATATGGTAAATATATACAACCTTTTCAGCACAAGTAGTGATATATTGCCACATCACAGTAGGATTAAGAAATATTTTAATGTTTATCATCAAATGGTTCACTTAACACTACAATTTGATGTATTTAGTAAGAACAAATCCAGAATATTCAGCAAAAGCCTGGGATTTTATCTGTACTTAATCCATTAAAATAGTCATAGAAATATTCTCTTTTAAGTATCTCAGAGGAAAATGAGGAATTAAGCTATTTGGTTATAATAGTTTCCTCTGTCAGCTTTTCTCAACACAAGACCTATGGGAGCACATAAATCCAATTAATATCAGAGCTTTCATGGTGGGTAGGAGCGATACTCTCTGTTTTGCCTCGAGGATAATATTCTATTATATATTGCATTAGTTACTTTCAGAATTAAGCAAATTTCAGTTGTGTTAACACATGTAAGTTAACAACATAGAAGTAAGTGTGTTTAAATAGTAGCATACTTGTTCTCTCAGGTGACTTGCTTTGATCTGAATTCTTTAAATAAAAACAAACATTGAAATTTACTGCTCACGTCTCTTTATTCTAATTTTTAATTTTTTCTCTTTTTTAAAGAAAACATCCTGACCAACTCCTATGTATATTTATATATGTATGTATATAAAGTACATTTAGCATATACAAAGGCTTTTTATTTCATTATCTATTCTGGATTGTGAAAGGAAGTACTCTGATGATTAAGGCACATATAAAACTGTGAGATTTCAGTAACAGGTCCCACTGAAATTAATGTAAAGACCTCAGCTGCCAGAACAATCATCAGTCTGATAAACAAAAGTAAAACATAGATAAATTGAAAGTCCTTTAGCCTTTAATTTATAAACTATTTTTGCCTTCAAATATCATACTTTACAATTCAGATATTTAGATTGTAACTATCTAAGTAAAAGAAAGAAGATGTGAGCTTAATCTTAGCAATTTTGAAAGATTCCAATAACTCCATAAACATAATAGATTAATAATGTGAAACTCCACTTTATTTGAGTGTTTAATATGTTTATATGGAATGGAGTAATAAATACTAAGTAGACTAAAATTAGTAATAAATAAATGTAAAATATACTAAAACGAGTAATAAATGCTAATACATTGGTTGTTCAGTCCTGTATAATCTGTGTAAATTGTTAATCTGTTGTTCAGTCCTTAATCTGTGTAAGTATCCAGTTTCCCAAAGGCTGATTATTCTTCAATTCTGAAGGCATTTAAAAACAATCTGTAAAATCCTACAACATAGCAGTGTTTACTGAGGATGAATCATTAAAGTTAAACAATTTGAGAACTGGAACCATGCTTCACTGAAATACTAGATTTTTTTTTGTTGTTCTGTTTCTCAAGTAAGCAGGGTAGTTCATGTATAGTTTAATGAATTCAGAGCCATCCTCTACTCCTACCAGCAAAATGTTAATTGACTACCTTAACTGCAGCCAGGATGATAATAATTGGTTTTTCATTACATTAACTCATAATTTTTTGTAAGTGAAGATTTAGGAGCAGAGATTTGAAGTGCCATGAGTTTGTGTTAAGTGAAACTGAAGGACATTACATTGAATTCCTTAGTGGCTTGTGTGGTCTGTGCAGAGACAGCTTTGAAAAATTATCTCCCCCATGGTGAAAAGTAATATTTTGTGTGTGATATACTGGAGCTGTTCTGGAAAACCAGGGGTTGATTGTGAAACTACATAATTAATAAAGAAAAGAAAGAACTATGCAAAAATAGACACCTAAAGACCTGTAGTCAAGAGGACAGATCTGTGAACTGTAAAACACTGGAATCTTTCTAGAAATTCACTGCCAGCAAATGGTTAACTTACCCTCTTTGGAAGCTGGAGCTGCAGCCATGGATGAGAAACAAAGATAGCATATGTTTGATAATAAGTCCTGTTGCTCAACACACTCACTCGATAGTCTTAGGGAACCTGGCAAACCACCAGGCACAAAGTAAATCTCTTTAGTTGGAGTCCCATATTAGACAAATGAGGTTCATTTTTTTCTGTTTACAACTTGCAGGATAAGAAACTACTGTCACAGGTGGACAGGGGAGGCAGAATTTATACCTAATAACTGTATGCATAATTAAAAGAAGATCACTGGGGAAATCTGCACATAACAATACAGAATTTTGTTCAAGTTTCATAATGACAAGAAAATCAGAAAAGAAATTCCCATGTACCTCTCAAAAAACAATATATTTGCTATTGAAAATAACAAAAAATACATCTCCTGTATGTTCTCTGCTGTTGAAGGCAACAGATTTAAATAAATTAAAAATATTATAAAACAGCCCAATTTGTCAAGCAAAGTGGTTTTTACTTATAAGTGATTGCAATATAAAACCATGAAGGCATGAATCATAAATCACAACTCATAAACCACAAAGAAAATCAGAAAAAAATATTTTCAGAGCTTTATTGAAATCTGCTTAGGCTAAAACCCAATTTTTTAATTTTAGTCTGGACACCAGTGGAAACTTAGCATATCATGGGAAACTCCTCAGATTTTTAAGGACATTAGTCTGAGGATAGCAATATTGAAGTTCTTCAGTAGTTAGTAACCATGGAAAGAGTCAGGAAGTAATAGGAGCAGAAGGTAATTTATGGAAAGGTTCAGCTTGCTGAGCCCTTAGGGAAGGGCTCAGTAAACTTTTCCACTTAGTCATTCACATTTTTTCCTACTTCTTTTATGTTAGTTAATGCAGTTTAGTGTAAAAAAACATACAGGAATAAAAAAGCTTATCTCTGATACCATTATATCTTTGCAATTCCACTGTGTTTCATTTGAATGAAATGGGATTACTGAACAGGAAAAAATATTCCTTAGCTTGAAGGGTGAAAAAGTCCAACCATAATTGAAAGATTAAAAAGCATGAAAAGAAAATATGATATAAGGAGAATAGACATGTCTACAAGACTGAATGCAGACAGCATGTTAATGATCTGAGAGTGGTGCAGAACTTTAATCTTCAATATGCGAAGAACTAATTACAGAATTATTTCTTTTTTTGTTTAAATATTTCCACCCCAAACACTATGTCTTCTAGGAACTGAATTATGTAAGACTGACTTTTAAAACAAACGTTCACATTTTTCTGCAGAAGATCTCTGCTGACTCCACAGTAGCAAATTTTTCAGGAATTTAGCTGATTGAACATAAAAATAATTTTTTCAGATTTCCTTGTATTAGAAAAAACATCCCAAACATCTTGGGAAGAAGACAAATAAGAAATAATGAAGTTCAAAATAGCATGAAAATTAAATGTACAGTACCCACACTGGTACTGCAACTCCTTTACAGCCAATAAAAGAGTAACATTATTACACGATCCCAGATCTCAACCTTTTAATTATACCAAGATAGAGATACTATTTTGTTACTCTCACTCAATTGAAGTATATATAAACACAAGTCCCCTGGCATGCATCAGTTTATAGTATTTACACCTAGAGCCTCAGATTTGCCTCCTTTGTGAAAAGAATCACAGTTTGACATGTAACATGAGAAATGTCTATTCAATAGAGTGAACAAGCATAACTCTACTAAAGTAATACCACACTACATAACACTACTGGAATAGAAAAGGTGAGGCATATCTTGACCTTTGAAAAAAGAAGGATAGGAGCTGAAAATTCATTTAATGGTGGCCTAAATGATTGAAAATAGCTGCAGTGAATCTCATTTGCAATAATAAATTTCTATTTGAAAAAAAAATCTTCCATGTTATAAGTGACATAAATATTGCCACATTTTTCAAAGATAGGCAGTAGACTTTGACATCTTTGAATTGTATTATACTACTTTGCTATCAGCAGTCAGTTGCCACTTGGAAGATGCACTCGTAGCATTCATCTAGACAGTTATGTTTAAAGCTGACATCACTGGGAAGAGAAAGTTCTGTTCCTGAAGAATGCGGAAAATCCCAAAATTACCAAAATGAGAATGTGAGAATTAATTACATTACACACACCAAGCAATCACAGAATTTTATTTTATCTTGCTGTATACAGTATGCATCAAAGAACTCAAAGTTCTCCCAGTTCTCACTAGCAGCTCTGCTCCTTTCTCCCTTGCACTCATGTAATCCAGTTAGTCACATAACAATGTTGGCAACAGGAGAGCAGAATTCTCCCTGTTTCTTTTTTCCACACTTCACTGCCCAGGAAATACCTAAGACACTGCATTTGTCTATTACATACTCTTCTCATGGCTGAAAAATATGAAACACTTAAGATTGCAAGACTTCTCTCTTTAGTCAGTAGATATCTCTGTAACGATATCTCAGAGGTAACTAGAGAAACTTCTTACAAATAAAGATGTCCTGAGTTCTCCTTGGTCATTCCTACTTTAGCAAGTAACCTTGCCCAAGAGATTTGCCCAGTGAAAATTCCTGCTGAATATGTTGAGTCATCATTTACCTCACTTCAGGGATTTTATTTTAGACTGATCTGATATAGTAATCTGAATATTTATGAGGAGCTGGTGTGCATTAAGTGCATTACTGGAGATCATGATCTGGTTTAATTTCTTACTAGAGGAATCCCATTTAGGGGATCACTGCAATAATAATCAAAAATGGTAGATAAAGATTTTTTTATAAAATTCTGTATACAAAAGCATTTCTGATATTGTTTCATCAGCTAAATCTGTAATAAGAAAACAGCAAACCCTCTTCACCTTGCATCAAAACACCATGATTTATTTTTTCTATTTTCTGAATCACGGTAGAAATGTCAAAAGAATGATGTGACCTACTTAAATGGTTTTTATACAGTATTAATTTCCAAGTTTAGTTTTGCTCATTGGTTTCAAAATCATAATACACCACATCTGTCATCACTCCGTTTTATTTAGACAATATATCCACTGAGATTGTTAATTCCCAATCTGATAGCTTTTTAAGGCTTTTTCCTTTTCTAATTTAAAAACCTTTTATATTTAATGTTTTTGCTAGGAAAAGAGTTTCTAAGTGGCTAAGAGATCTGAGCACTTAATTAAGGCTAATTGTTAAAATTTCTCTTGTTCTCTGGAGGACTTTATTCACTTGTGGACTTAGATGAAGATGAGTTCCTGCAATTATTCTAGAGACATCCTGCATGGGAATTCAAAATTGTAAGTCTACAAAAATTAAGAAATAATCTCATATGAATTGTGCTATGACTCAAGGAATGAAAGTGGTTCTTTATATTTGTTTTTCACAAGCAGTTTTACTGATCATGATCTGACACACCTTCAGTTTGAGGATGTCAATCTAGACCATTACTACAGGAACAGAAACAAGAAGTTTCACTTAGTATGTCACATTATGAGATATTTTTTTCTTTGGAATTCAGGAAACATAGCATATAGTAGGGAAGACAATATATCCAGAATATCAGTACATGTCCTACTCTGTTGACAACTGAATCTTTCCCTAAATGTTGAATAAACATGCTAAAACTGTAGCTTAGGGCAGTAGCACAGGAACAGCATCTGCATCACTTGTAACATCAGTGCTGGGAAGATCACATATGAGAATTTCTTGTTGTTGTTAATTCTGCTGCCTTTGTCTTCTGTGCACTTTACAGACTGATCTCCCAGGTGAGATGATACAGCTAAATTTAAGATGCATCTGAGATGCAGTTGTATCTTTGAGATCATTGGGAGATCATTTTACAGTAAAAGCCTTCTAATGTTTAGGGCTCACCAGGCTATCCCCAGGAGAACCTGATCCCTCTAGCCCCAGAAGAAGTCAGGATAAAGGAGGAGTTTGCCTTGGTAGATGAGGATTGGGTTAGGGATCAGTTGAGCAATCTCGACATCCATAAATCGATGGGTCCGGATGGAATTCACCCAAGGGTGCTGAGGGAGCTGGCAGAGGTCATTGCTAGACCACTCTCCATCATCTTTGGTAAGTCATGGGCAACAGGAGAGGTGCCTGAGGACTGGAGGATAGCAAATGTCACTCCAGTCTACAAGAAGAGCAAGAAGGGGTGGCTGACCTGTTGGAGAGCAGTGTAGGAGAAAGGGACCTGGGGGTCCTGGTGGACAGGAGGATGACCATGAGCCAGCAATGTGCCCTTGTGGCCAAGAAGGCCAATGGCATCCTGGGGTGCATTAGAAAGTGGGTGGTTAGTAGGTCAAGAGAGGTTCTCCTCCCCCTCTATTCTGCCCTAGTGAGGCCACATCTGGAGTATTGTGTCCAGTTCTGGGCCCCACAGTTCAAGGACAGGGAACTGCTTGAGAGAGTCCAGCACAGAGCCACTAAGATGATTAAGGGAGTGGAACATCTCCCTTATGAGGAAAGGCTGAGGAAGCTGGGTCTCTTTAGCTTGGAGACTGAGGGGTGACCTCATCCTCATTAACAAATATGTAAAAGGTGAGTGTCAGGACGATGGAGCAAAGCTTTTTTCAGTAATGACCAATGATAGGACAAGGGGCAATGGTTGCAAACTGGAGCATAGGAGGTTCCATGTGAATATCAGGAGAAACTTTCCCTGTGAGAGTGACAGAGCACTGGAACGGGCTGCCCAGAGAGGTTGTGGAGTTTCCTTCGCTGGAGACATTCAAAACCCTCCTGGATGCGTTCCTGTGTGATGTATTCTAGGTGACCCTGCTCTGGCAGGGGGGTTGGACTAGATGATCTTTCGAGGTCCCTTCCAACCCCTAGGATTCTGTGATTCTGTGATTCTGTAAAGTTATGCAGAATTTTTTACAGATGATTTCCACAATCCTCCAAGTTTCTTTCTATAATTTAGTCACTACCTGGGCTATTGGTGGGATCTACAAAACCTTTTCAACAGGTGTTCACACTGTTTCTAAAAGCAATTAGATATTTTTGGAAACATTTAGTAGGAAGGTTCACCAGAGCACTAGCAGATAAAATAACAACATAAAAGGATATATAACATTGTTTCAATAAAGTAGCAATAAAACATCTGCCAAAACAGAGGTTCCAGCAAGTTCTCAATGCATTATGCAACTCTAATGAAATGTAAGAAAAGAAATTATGGTATTTTGCATGTGTGCAGCAAAAGATGTTGGATATAGAAATAAGACTTTTCATTAGTGGTTTCAGTAGTGACAGCAACAATAGTACCAATGCCAATAGTGACAATTTCAATACTGACAGAGGATGACAGATGAAAATTCTGATTTATCCTAGAATACTCCCAGATTCCTCTAGTTCAATGGAAAATAAGGGCTTTCTTTCACTGGGAGGAAAGGCATTTGAATTGAATTATTATTTTATTCTATTTTTTTAAATTTTAATCTTCATAAACCCCAAACCACATACATTCTGAATAAAGCTAGAAATCTAAAGAGGAGTTATAAAAATAGGTGAAGATATCAAACATATTAGCTTAGATACTAAAGAAGTTGTGAAATCTTTATTTAAAAAAGAAAGGCAGAAGTCTGCAGGAAGAAAATGCACAGGAAGCAACTGCTGCTTCAAATACTTTCATGCAGAATTTCACAAATACTAAAAATAGAAATGCTGTTCAGTCTGTGGGGTGCAGTGTAATCACCGCTGGGGAAATCTTCAGGCCAGGAAGAAAGAGCACAAAAACATAAACAATGACTAGCTATGTGAAATACTATGTTTTTTCTCACCTCTCCCCCTCCTTTTTTTCCTCTTGCTTTCTGAATATTGTTGAGGCTAAATGCAGGTCTGCTACAGGAATATGGCTTTGACAGAGTTATTATTCTTTCTCTTTACCAACTACATCCACTTTTCTCATGTCACAATGGGAAGAACCTTTCATCTAAAAAAATCCCATCAACTAGAGAAAGTGATGACGTCTGGAAAGATACAGATACTACAGATAATATCACCCCTGAACTGAAATATCTTACATATAGTTTGTATTCTGCAAGACATTGATTTGGTGTGTGTGTGTTGCTTCTTTGTTTGTGTTTTTTCTGGTGCAGAGGAGTCTTTTTTTCTGCTTCAAAAACTGCCTTCTTTAATCAAAGAGGTATATATAAACCTAGTAAAGTATAATCAGGAGACTTTTTAAGTTATCACAAGACATGATACCACTTAATAAAGGATGAAACCACTTCCAAGCCTATCCAAATTTTTACAAGAGAAATATGGTCTTTCTTCCCGCAGTCAGTAAGCTTTTAGATTGTGTAGTTGAAAATCAATTAAATAATACACACAGGCACACACATCACAAGAAACTAAGCCATGAGAAATCTATGACACAATGAACATATCATAGTCCAAGCTTTCCACTTGCTATCAGAATTCATGTATTAAGGGTGTCTGATTCACATGAATTGTTTACTCCACTCTTTCATTGACTTTCCTTATTTTCAGTGGAATTTAAGAAACTGTGTATTTTTGTTATTTTTTGTTTGGTTGGTTTCATTCTTTACAGTCTGTATGTGTGAACCACCTACAATCTCATTTAATTTCATGCAACAATGCTTACAGAATGAACTCCTCTCAACCTTCTCAGTAAACTGCAGTGGACTACAAGAAAGAAAAAATCATAATGACAACTAATCTCAATTCTTGAGTCTGGAAAGGAAACAGGAAAACTACTGAAGACTGCAACACCATTAGTTCCAACTTTGCTGTAGCAAACTGGCTGCCAGGTTACAAACATACGGACACATTGTGAGTAATGTATAGCTGTTGCGAGGAGAGGACAAGGAAAGCAGAATATTTTTACCTGAAAAATCCGCTTCAACTGGAAAACATCTCTAAGTGTATTACCATACACAGACAGTGTCTGTACAGACCTTACTGTAACTAATTTTCAATTCAGCCTTGGCTTGCATCTCTGGGAACCAAAACATTTTACATAATGATGGTAGCAGTATTATAGAATCATAGAATCATTGATTCTATGATACTCTGCACAAAAAATCCCCACATTTGGCCATGGATATTTGAGACCCATTGTTTCTTCAGGCTAGTAAATCCCTCTCACCACTACTACAGCTCAATGAGCTGAGATAAAGAAGCTAATCATTAAAGAAGAAGGGTTTCCTAGCTGAAATGATTCACATTGTTTTACCAAGTACATGGATATCTCTATGGCTATCCTGAGGAAGTATTGGTAAAGCTATCCAGTTGTTAATGTAATCACGGGTTTAAATTTCAAGTATGAACAAACAAAAAAGGCAATTTTAATTTGGCCTTTCCTACAGTTTCTGTGCTTAGAGAGGTGGCTGAAATAACACTGTTCTAAAATTATTATTTTTAAAAATACTGTGTTTCAGGATATGAAATAATTCTTTCCAGCGTTTTAATGATCTGATTTTAAATAGTTTGCTGAATACTTCAGTGAATTTATCTATAAGCATCTTTGTTAAATGAAGACTTAAGGTGAGAGTGGAATTCATGCTGCTCAGGAAGGTTCCTTAGTTCAGCTTAGCAAGAATGAGCTTAATTGCTGTACCTCTTGCAATTTATACAAGATTATTTAATCCTTAAAAGTACTGTGTGTCTGCTACTTTAATAAAAATTAATATAATGTGACTTAGAACTAATCTCCATTAAAGGCTCCTTACATCTACACAGATAATTGGAATCCACAGCTCATGATCTCAAATTACTCCCGTATTAGTCCATTCAATGTAACTACAGATCCTGAGGAATTTTTCATTTATGAAATCTAGTCAATGAAATATTATCTACAATTATGCTAAAGCACATTTTTTCCCTTTTCTTTTTGAGATAAATGGGCAGGATAACTCTATAAATGAACTTGAAAACCAGAAATTCATAGAGCTCAAAATTACTGGGAATTTATCTTGTATGCAAAGCAAGTGATGATAACTGCTTAAAAACCAGTCTTTACAATGAGTTTTTCTTTAACATCATGCTCATTTTTTTATTTTTTTTTTGTCCTTCGATAATACACTCATTCCTTCCTGTGTCCATATTGTGTTATTTACGTACAGCATCAAGAAAGCTGTTATCTTCTGAGCTACTGGCAGACAACAGTGTAACTATGGCAATTTAAATTGTTATAGCAATTTGGAAGAGTCATCAATTCAAATTCTGCAATTACGTTACTAGTATTTGTTGTTTCAATATACCAGGGAAAATATAGCGACATATTAATTCCTTTGAAAATCTGAGTAACTATCTCTTCAATAATAGATTTTCAGTCTCATACTAATTGATAAAAAAATCTGTTGCAATCTGGGATTATGAGTTTTTAAAAATTATTCGTCACATGTTTCTATATATTGGTTGTCTTCTGTAACCTTGAAGGTCGAAGTGTGGAAGCATGTTCCATTCACCACTGACAGTCTTTCTCCCAGTAGAAATTCTGGCCACACTGTTCATGGTCACATGTTTCCATGACAACTTATTGCTTCTGCAAGTACCTGGAGTACTGCCCTAAAATCAAGGTTCTACGTAATGACCATCTGTCGTGAGAAAGCATCAAATATACAAACAAATCAGTCAGTAAACCCAGAAACATTTAAATTCCTTCCTGTATGCATGGTCCTTCTATCTGCTTCTCACTGAAAGCTACCTGGGTCCACTTCAATTGAAAAATTGTTACTGGGACTTCTGTAGCTACTGATTCTATAAAAAGTTGTATTTTTCTTTTTTCCCAGAGTAGTTTCCCACAGATAGTTAGGGAGAGGTGAATGCAGACTGCTGGTTGGATGTTGAATGTAAAATATGTGAAAATTTTTCATGTGTTTTTCTGAAGAAGTAAATATTTCAGTTCAAGACCCAGTCTCGAGAATACACATGAATTGTTCACAACCAAACTAGAAATACAATCCTATGGTAATGCAACCAGAAGTAGGATGCAACCAGAAGACTATTACTGTTTCATATGGGCCAGCAAGCCCATATTTTACCACATGAATATCTTGAGTCACAGGGGGTTGAACATTGGCAAAATAGTCTAAATAATATATGCTATATATATATAAATATACTTGCAGTGTATGTACACTATCAATAATTGTTAATTGTTCATCATTGACACCACCTTAGGAATGATTAGGTAATGGAGAAGCTTCAAAAGAAGACCAGGAGTTTTTAAAGTCTGATCCGTAATAACTTTAGTGAGCTTTATTTTCTAATAAAAATATTAGATCTGCTCATTGCATTAAACAAGGGGCAAAGTACCTGTCAAAACACTTTTTCATATGCATGAAAATGTCTGAATTCAGACCTAAATCCCTTGCAAATCATATTTCATTATACATTTTGATTATAAGCACACAAATTATCTTTGACAAAGAATATGAAGTGAAAGGCAAAGAGGCATTAAGCCCTTAAAAGATTTCTTTTATGGGGAAGAATGAACTTACAAATAGTAAGTGCCAGCACTAAGAACAGAAAATGGGTGAAATACATTTGTAGAACTTGATAATGCATCTGCAGGAATCCAGATAGAGGGAAACAGAGTGGTCCAAAGCTATGCTTCAACTGGTTGTTGGATCAGAATATGGAAATCCCACAACCAGACAAAGAAACTCATAAGCAATTTTGGGTCTGGTAGGATAGTCATAGTTTTCATGAAGCTTAGGGTAACAACACATTGGTGTTGCTGTGCCATAAACTAGAGGAAAATTAGTGTCAAAAAAAAAAGTTCCACAGATAAGCAATGTAAAACCTTTGTCTAGACTAAACCCTTCAATAGTGCATTGTAAAGCCATTTACAGCCATTACTGGGAAGCATAACTAAAACCAGTATCTTTTGTGACTTTCAAATATTGTCTATCTGTCTGTAGCAGTCACAGGTCTAGGTTCTCCAGAAGATTTTGTCTTCCTCATGAGTGTAAAGTCAGTCAGTTTTCCGTTTCTCATGATCTGATCTTATTCTGGATAGATTTGATTAAGGTATACTGCATTTCTTTTTGTACTTAAATATTCCTAGCATTTCGTCTGAATTATCATTTTGAGCTTTTATTTCTCCAGGTTTCTATAGAAAAATCTAGGACCAATCATTTGATTTTCTTTAAAATGAACACAAATGCATTAATTACTATTTTAGTTCCTTTTCTTTGCCAGTGGGTAATCATTCATGTGTGTTTCAGAAAACAAAAAAGGTACTGCTGTGTCACTCACTGTTGCAATAAATGTTGCTATTGAACCTAGAGACTTTGAACTCAATTGTTCAATGATTATTTCTTGTAAGATTTTAGAATTTAATGTCTGTGAAGAGGAGGAAACCTCCAAACAAACTGTAGTTTTAGATATTTTGTAATACCTTTATTCTCTCCTGTTCCCTAGCCTAAAATGCTGCAGCTGTAGCACAGGAGGTATGGATTCAGGTGCTGGGATAAAGTGGGAGATCTGGGTATGTAGTCACACTTCATGTCAGATTCTGTCATGTCATAATGCTGAATGTCATAATCTGCAGTATGATTCTGAAAGTGGTAAACAAATTCATGGAAGAGAAATAATAATAATGAAAAATAATACTAATAAAAGCTACTCAATGAAAAAAAAAAGACATCCAGCTCAGGAGAGTCCTAAGAGATTGAATAGTTCAATTTGCTGCCCTGTAGCCAGTAGCATTTACTACTAGACACTGATAGAGACGAGGTATTATGTAGAACATTTTTATCAAAATTATATGCTCAAAAATAATGACTCGTTTCTGTTCATGTTGTCACTGCACTTGAAAAAGGAAAAAAGAAAAAAGAAAAAAAAGGAAAAAAGAAAAAGGAAAAAAGAAAAAAGAAAAAAGAAAAGAGAAAAGAGAAAAAAAGAAAAAGAAAAAAGTGAAAAAAGAAAAAAGTCTTGTATGTTTTTGTTTGGTTTTTTTTTTCAATATATACTGAATGTACTGGTTAAAGCTTCAAACTATCAGAATTACACTAGCAGATAGAACCAGAAAAATCCACTGAAGAAAAGAGTTATTTTCACATCAGATACAAACAAAAGATAAAAGATGAGGTGGGAAGACTTCTCTGCATTCTCATAACTTGCATAGAAATCAGTTTCTTCTAATAAGAAAGGGCTTAGTGTACTTAAAATACAGGAGGAAGAATCAAAAGACATCAGCATTGTTAAGGGAGTATATCTTAAAGGTCTGCTTGTTTCCTGTGGTGGTTAGGAAAGACTAGAAATGTTTTAGAGTATTCATTTTAAAGTAAAAGATTTATTGTTTCTGTATTCATAAGAAAAATATTTTCAGGAATTTCTAACAGAATCCTTGTGATAGAATCATTTTAATGGTATACATCAAAACCAGATTATCTTTGACACTGATTTTTTAAGAGGTATTTTTTGCATAGAAGAAAGAAATTTTTCTGTCATTGAACATTTCAGCTTTGAAAGTATTTGGTATGATGTGAGCTCTTAAAATGTTAGTTTGAGACCTTGTGTATCTGTGACAAAAATGAGCAAATTAGACACTTAAAAATGGGGACCTAGAAGTCACATTTGCCATACCTACGTATAGAAGAAACTTTTGAACAAGGAAGAACTCAGTACTGAGACACTGAGTCACTGAAACAGTAATTCAGCTAATCTTTCAATAAACTGATTTTTAAATGTATGTACACCTCACTATAACTGCATACAAGGAAAGTCTTAGGAGTAAACAAGAACAATAACACAACTTCACAATAAATACAATGTAAAACAACGTCATATGATGTGCTTAGCTGACACATATGCAGTTTAAAACCTTTCCCTTCCTTTAATTGAATGCCTTGCCCTTCCCTTCCCCAGTAACAATTAATATAAATATGTTACACAGGGCAGGACAATAGTTTTATACTGCAAACAGACATGAAAGTACGTATGTGAGTCCATATAAGAATTCCCCAAGTTAATTCAATTTTCTTGAGCTGTAGTTAAACTTAAAATTTAAAATTTAATTGAATTTATCAATATTAATAACTCTTCAACATGTTTCCCCATCCTGTATGTGATTCTCAAAATAAGACAAAATATCTTACAGGAAAAATATGTAAAAAATCCTCCACCAATTTGTCCAGTTCTCTAGAGTCAAATGACCTTTATTACTCATAGCCTTAGTTTCTTTTTGCACTTTTATGCAACACGTATTTCACAGAAATTCTATTTGCATATTCCTGGGCATTGTTGCTCACTTTCAACATACAGGGTGTGGTTAGGAGAGTACTCAGATCTCACTCTTTGCAGTTCCACTAGAGTTACCAGAAATTACAGTTGAAAGAAAATATTTCACAAAGAAAGAAGGAAAGTTAAATGTATACATCAGTCATACTGGTCTTTCTGTTTCCTCCCTCAAAATATTTTCTGCTTGCTTATATTCCTGTTCTCTGCATTAAAACTATGGTTTTTTTCTGAGTATTTGGCTGAATCAGGATTTTTACTGACTGTAGAAAGTGACCGCAAATTGCAGAAAGAATATACGGTTCTTCACTGTTCTGTTCTATGGTGCTTAATTCTTTATCTTTTCTAATAGAAACAGGAATGAAACCCAAGCAATTTGTAGGTACACAACGATGGAAAACATTTCAATCTTACATATTTTTTTATTTTTTTACTAATATGGTAAGATACAGTTTCAAGGTTAAAAAAATAGTTAAGTAAAACAGGAACTCCAACTAAACTAACATTTTGAAGTCTTAGAAAAGGTGCTTTTTAGAGGTGTTTTTATTGAAGGAAAAAAATTGAAAAAAAACCCATGTAAAATAAAACATTATCCTGAAATAGAATGAGAAACTGAAAATGTGCTGATTTTTTTCCCTCCTTTTTGTAGATATGTTACATATGTTTGGGACAGGAACATGTCTAGTCCACCAGAAGAGGCACTTCAGCACTGATAAGTGTACTAACAGTCTCACTGTGGAAGCCTGTCAAGGCCACTCCAGCACTTGTTTTATGATGAAATTCCATTTCCTGAAGGAAAATAATTGAGGGTAGTTTTTTACTTGCTCTAGCTATAGTTGAAATCTGACTGGATAATCAGTCAGGAACCAGGAAGAGGAGGATTGCTAAGAACCAGGAGCAAGTGCTGAGGCTGTGCCCTGATCAGAGGACTAGCAGGAAGAGCTGGTTTGAATAGCAAGCCCAGTCTTGCCACGTTGGTAAAGCATGGAGGTATAATACTGCAGATGGGACTCTGCCTGAGGAAAGCAGGTTGGAGAACTTTCCCTCTTGATACACTCTTTTAGGACCACAGAACCTAAGTTGGTCCTTCTGACAAAAGGCCGATGCTTTTCAGAGCAATGCTTCTTTGCAAAAAAAAAAAAAAAAGGCAGTTCTTTTCACACAGTGACTTAAGCTTGTGAAATGTACTCTTAAACTAAATACTACAACCTTTCCCCTTAAGTACACAGCACATTTCTAAAGGCTTTGCAGCCTGTGATATAACTTCATAGTGATGTATTAAACACTCACAAACAAAGAAACTCCAAAGAATTATCAACAAAGACTCATACCAAAACAAATAACTCTGCTCACCTGCTTCCCCTTCATTACAAAGTATGAAAACATACCATGTATGACCAATGTCAGTCACATTTCTGGGATGTACTTACATATTCCAGTGATAAGCACATTGAAAGAATATACATGAAACTACAGTATCTAGCTGGCTACACTAAGCAGTACAGGATAGAAAATAAGAGCCATCAGCTGTCTTTTCCCCATCATCTTCAGTTAATCTAGGATAGCCTGTTGTGAGGAAAATGTAATAAGGAACAGATAAGCATTTCCTGCCCTTGGCAGGACTTCAGTGATATACACAAGATGCAAGAAGTACCATCAAAGCAAGGCATGAATGAGAGTGAGGATGAGGAAGGAGAAAGGGAGGTAGGGGGGGCCCTTGTGGCTGTCAGTCTGTAATAATACTGTACAAATTGGAATCTCAGCATGATTGTTCTGGAGAATTTCTACGTTCTCTGTATACAACTGTAAGGAAGAGTAGTCCATATTGGATCTGCATTTACCACCAGAAAACCGATACCTAAAAGCACAGAAAGGCTGGTTTACTAAGAAGATGAAAAAGGATATGTGAATTCATTAATATCAGACTACTTCCCTATTCACAGACCTATTGAAAATCCATTTTATTTTAGATTAAAAATGTGTGAATGAGGGATAAAATATATGTATTAGGGCAAGACTGGTTTCAAAGACTATATTCTATGTATATAGTTCTTTCATCTGTGACTCTAACATATTCAAGTGTGTAAAAGTACCTAATATAAAAAAACAGTGCTGCTGCCTGAGCTTTTCATTAGATACTTAATCTAAGAACCCTGATCACAGAAATAATGTTAAGACTTCTGTGCATAGTCTTTTTCTGTGACTAGGTGATATTACCTATAGACATTTTCACAGAAATTTTTGCCTGAGATTTCCAACACTACTTAAAAAGTTGAAATTGCTGTATCTATTAAGAAGTAGTCTTTCAAAAAAAAAAAAATCAAACATCTTAAGGCAATAGTGTCTCAGCCTTTCAAATTCAGAAGCTAGTAAACAATAGTTGTCTTTGTCCATAAATGCACATTTTATCACACTATTTCCATAATTCAGTAAGTTACCTAAATCCAAAGCAGAGGTAGTGTACTGGTAGGTTTACACCCTGGTTGAACATCTTCTGCAAAAAGATGTTGGGCTATCTCAGTACCATCAGCACAGAAATTTCAGTATACCAGTATTTGGTATTAATTAAGTGTGAGTCTGAAGAGAACTGAGTATCAAAACTTGCAAGCAACTCCTTGATATACAGAGATATTTCCTTACACATGAATAAAAATTGTCATGAAAATGATAATTTACAGTAAACATTACCTTTGTCAAAATACCCAATTAATTTTCACTTAGTAATTACTTCTACTTGCATTGAAACTGCTTTTTAAACAATATGTAGCAAGAGCTGAAACATACTATTTTATTTTTAAATTGAATATATTTTTTTTAATTCATTCCTACAAAGTTTAGATTTTTACTCTTAAGTAGAATCAAATAAGTACTTTTTATGGTATGGACACATATCTTGCTAATTTAATATAAGCCCCAATATACATTTTGGAAACCTGAGAACTTTTTACCTGGTTATCTTCAGTGTCTTTGACTATGCAGTTGAAAGTCATGGAGAATGAATAATTTATGGAATTACATTGAAGCATAAAATTTCAATTGTAAAGTAATAAAAAATAGTTGTGGTAGATCAGAATATTTATTCAGATTTGTTGGTCTGTGGCCACTGTGTTGTTATAACTGTGTAAACTGGAAAGCAGATTACAGAAATGGATAAATATGTACTCTTAACAGTTTTTTCTAATATGAAGTGCAAGTCTTTTGTCTCTATACATGCATAATTCTCTAATTTATTAATTCCTGGATCTGTTATTCCAAATCTTCTTTCTCCCACACTAGTTTGGACTATCATGTTAACCATTAGATTACTAAAATTCTCAGATGTTTAGAAATGTTTATGGAGAATGATACTATCTCCAATTCAACTAAGTAATTGATGCAATAATTAAAACTTACCTAAATTAACCTTAGAGCTTAAAAACAATGAATGTTTTTTACTATTTTTTAAATTGTTTCTACACATCAACTAACTGAAAAAAATAATAACTGACCATTCCTATTCCATAGTGTGTAGGAATACAGGATTGATTTCTGTTTCCATGTAAAACCAGATCCAGTAGCTGATCACGGGGAATGAAACCTTTCTTCTTATCACACCGTGTAACAGTCTTCATATATACTTTATATATATTATATACAATATACATTAAATTTTCTTTTTTTCTTTTTTTTTTTCCAATAATGCATTATACTAATATTATCCATGGGAATTTATCTCTCATCATTTGCACATAAATGGTGCTATATCAATTTAGAATGTCTGGGAGCTCTGGGTTTATTCTGGTGTGCAGACAGTTTTCAGACAGGTACTGCCTATTCATTCAACACAGCCTCATTCAACACAGTCTCAAAGCACAGTGATTTATTCCTTGATACAGAGCTATGACATGAGAACACAGTGGGTGATTTATTCCGTGTGATTTACTTCAGTGAACGTGTACTGTCAAAGAGTAAAATGAAGAGTGTATATTGTATAATGGGGAAATTGAAATAGAATTTATAAACTGTCATTTTATTGTAAAATCCTGTTCAATTTATACTAAACTCTTCAAAAAAGCCGTATTTCAAATTGTTTCAGAAGCAGCTGCAGCTGCTTAAGACATGCTGGGAAGAAGAGATAATAGCAGCTCTTAGCACTTCATTACATATCATTAATTCATGTCACCATAACGCTCCTCTATTTACACTGTGCTGGCACATAACTTATCTGCTTATTTTCCTATAAAATCTGTCCAAAGATTATTTCCATTAACTTTCATCACCATATTTTTCTCAAAGATTAGAACCCCTCTTAGCCTTCTCTATGGGCATTTCAAGGCTTTCTTTTCTGCTTCTGGGAATCCTGCAGCTATTGTTAGAAATCTAATAGATAGTGAGTTACTCTAAGGCATGTTCTATTCAGGAGAAACCAGCATGCCTTTACCAACCTAGACGGATTCCTTTCAAGTTTTCTGATCTCCTATTAGGAACATAAGGTGCATAAGGTGGTAGGAAATGGTACCTCATACATCAGGTTGTTGTTGAGTTCATCTCATCATACTGATATTAGGCATAAAAAGAGCCACATCCTCTTCACCTGGGAGGAGAATCAGAACTGCTTCATCTCTCCTGAGGCCAATGCTAAAGCTGTTTCTTCACTAAATTGCTCAAGAATGATGCAAGCTGCAAGAGACTTAGAAGGTCACCTTACAATGTCTCCTGTTTATGTTAGCCCAGTGAGCAGTAAAACTGAGACAAAGTACAGAGAAAATTCATGTCCCTAACAAAATGACAAGTAATCCCATCAAATGGTTCACCAGGAAAATTTCTAGATTTCTTCATCTAAACGTAATGATAAGTGTGTTGTCATTATTACTTGTGGTTAATGAAGGTACATTTTTTCCACTTGCTTCAATATATTGTCACTACTTCAAAACAGCTGTGCTCTTTAATTTTAAGCTGGCAAATCCCCAGTTATTTCACTGGGTATGTATATACCTTACCATTTTTTTAAACTTTAAGACATGTTTCCTACAAGCATTTTGAAGCAAGAAAAAAAGGTCAATGTTACCAATTTGAAATGAATGTTTACCTTGTGGCTTGAGATGTTTCATTAAGCATAGGTACATCTTCAATAGATTTCTTTTCATAAAATCATAGAATGCGCTGAGTTGGAAGGGAACCACCAGGATCATTGAGTCCAACTCCTGTCCCTGTGTATGGCAGCCCAAGAGTCACACCACCTTGCCTGATACCATTGTCCAAACGCTTCTTGAACTCAGGCAGGCTTGGTGCTGTGACCACTGCCCTGGGGAGCCTGTTCCAGTGCCTGACCTCCCTCTACATGAAAAACCATTTCCTGTTATCTAACCTAAACCTCCCCTGATTCAGCTTCCTACTGTTACCTCTAGTCCTGTCATAGGTCACAAGAATGAAGAGAATGGTCCTTGTGAGGAAGCCATAGACAACAATGAGGTCACCCGTCAGCCTCCTCTTCTCGAGGCTGAATAATCCAAGAGACCTCAGCTGCTCCTCATAAGACATCCCCTCCAGACCTTTCACCATTCTCATGGCCCTCCTTTAGATGCTCTCTAGTAGTCTGACGTCTTTTTTATATTGCAGTGCCCAAAACTGCACACAGTACTCAAGGTGAGGCTGCACTAGTGCAGAGTAGAGCGGGACAATCATCTCCCTCAACTGGCTAGCAACACGCTGTGCTTAATGCACCCCAGGACATGGTTGGCCCTCCTGCCTACAAGGGCACACTGTTGGGTCATATTCAGCTTGCCATCCACCAGGACCACCAGGTCCCTCTCCACCACACTACTCTTCAGCCACTTGTTTCCTAGTCTGTTCATACCACTAGGCTTGCTCTGTCTCAGATGCAGAATCAGGCACTTGTCCTTGTTAAACTTCATGTGGTTGGAGATTCCCTGTCTCTCTGATTTGTTGAGGTCCCTCTGCAGAGCCCGCCTGACCTTGAGGGAGTCAACAGCTCCTCTCAATTTAGTTTCATCTGCAAAGTTGCTTAGAATTCCTTCAAATCCTTCATCCATGTTGTTGATGAAGATGTTGATCTTCCAGACAGGTGGGGAGGAAGCTGCATCCTGTAGTCTGAGAGGATTGAAGAGGGACTTCAAAGCCTGGAGCAGTTGGTGAAAGAGTCTGGGGAGCAAGTTATATTCTCTTCCCTCCTTCCACTTGTAGGTGATGACGTGGGGTAGGATAGCATCCAGTTCATAAACACCTGGCTCCGAAGCTGGTGCTGCAGGCAGGGCTTTGGGTTCATTGATCATAGCTGGTTTTATAAGACACCAAGCCTGATGGTAAAATATGGGAAAGGCCAAACTAGCAGGGGGAAAAGTGTTCTGGGGCAAGAGTTAGCAGCACTCATTTATAGAGATTTAACTAGATTTGAGGGGTGGAGGCGGTTGTAGATGGGTTTGCACCATTGGGGCAGTGTTTTATTATTAATGAAGACCAAAAGGCTTCCCAGCCCCATAGGATGCAGTCAGGGTGCTCAGCTCGTTCCCTGAAAATGCCTGTACACCAATGCATGCAGCATGGGGAATAAACAGTAGGAATTAGAAATGTGTGTGCGGTCAGGGGGTTATGATCTGGTGGCCATTACAGAGACACAGTGAGACATCTCACGTGACTGCAGTGTGGTCCTGGATGGCTGTGTCCT
>VZRW01009215.1:1860-15221 GCA_013398125.1 Aegotheles bennettii
GGGGGGGTGCTCAGCAGAACCCTGAGCCACCACCCCCAGGGGACCCTCCCGGCCATGCTGGGGCAGGAATGTGGAGACAAGGACCATGGGGATGAGGAGCATGGGGACAAGGACCTTGGGGACAGGGACCATGGGGATAAGGATTATAGTGACAAGGACCATGGAGATAAGGACCATGGAGGTAAGGACCATGGAGGTAAGGAACATGGAGGTAAGGACCATGGAGGTAAGGATTATGGAGATAAGGATTATGGTGACAAGGACCATGGAGATCAGGACCATGGAGATCAGGAACATGGAGATAAGGATTATGGAGATAAGGACCATGGTGACAAGGACCATGGAGATAAGGGTTATGGTGACAAGGACCATGGTGACAAGGACCGTGTGGTGGCCTGGAGCAGGCAGGGGTGAAGTTGCTCCTCATCTGCAGCTCCCACCAGCCCAGACTTGCCAGCAGCTTCACTCCAAGCCCCTCCAGAAGCCACCTCTGGCTCAGGGGGCTGCGGGGACAGAGGGGTCACATCCTGCTGGGAAAGGGAACCCCAGTGATGGAAGGGAGAGGTCACCTCGGCCACAGCCTGGCCAAGCACAGGGGTGCCCAAGCCCAGCAGGGCCATGGCAGCAGGGAGACCCCAGGGTGGGGGGGTGGCCATGCCCTGTGAGGGACATCCCATGTCCCCACTGCTCCTGTGCCAGGGAGAGAGAGGAGAAGGAGAACCCCAGATGGTTTGGGTGGGAAGGGACCTCAAAGCTCACCCAGTGCCACCCCCTGCCATGGGCAGGGACACCTCCCACCACACCACGCTGCTCCAAGCCCCAGCCAACCTGGCCTTCAACACCTCCAGCACCCACAGCTTCCCTGGGCAACCTCTGCCAGGCTCTCACCACCTTCATCTCCTCCTCCCATCCCATCTCCATCTCCCCTCTGGCACTTGGAACCCGTTGCCCCTGGTCCCATCACTGCCTGCCCTTGGCACCAGTCCCTCTCCAGCTTTCCTGGAGCCCCTTCAGGCACTGGAAGGTGCTCCAAGGTCTCCCCGGTGCCTTCTCTTCTCCAGGCTGAACACCCCCAACTCTCTCAGCCTGGCCCCAGAGCAGAGCTGCTCCAGCCCTCGCAGCATCTCCGTGGCCTCCTCTGGACTCTCTCCAACAGCTCCGTGTCCTTCTGCTGTTGGGGACCCCAGAGGTGGCCCCAGCACTGCAGGGGGGGTCCCACCAGGGGAAGGGGGTCCCGAGGAGGAAGATCATCCCCATTGGGTGAGAAGAAGGTGCTGGGGGGGGTTGGAGATGTCACCCAGGGGGTGAAGCAGCCATCAGCAGAGAGGTCCCCGCCATGGGGGTGTGGGAACATCTCCCCAGCTCCAGCCGTGTCCCAGGTCCCCACCTCCCCCTGCCCTGGCGCTGGTCCCAGGCTCAGGGGGAGCAGCAGATGCCACCTGAGCAGCTCCAAGGCCGGGGATTTTCTTTCCAGATGTTGAATTATTGATGCTCAGCCCCGTGCCCCGGCCACAGCGACACAATTACGGTGATGGATGGAGGTGAAGCCACCCAGCCCCTGCTCCTTGCACCCAGCATCACGTTTAACACGGGTGAGGAGCTGCACGGTGCATCTCCGTGACCCACCAGGCAATGGGTCTGAACCAGCCCCAGGTCCAGGAGAAGACACCACCCCGCGTCACCCCGTGTTCGGGAGCGGAGGTCGGGATGGGAGCCCAGCTGGAGATGTTTCTCCATGGTTTATTCACCACGCTCAGAGCTTCACAAACTTCTTCTGTGATGCTGTCACTTGGCCCAGCTCTCCCCTCTCCCCAGAAACCCCCTCTGAGGATGGACAGGTCCCCCAGCTCCTCAGGAGGACCTGCTCCACCACCACAGTGAGGTTCACCCAGCCCCGAGCTCCCCACCTTGTCCTCCTCGAAGATTGGGGGGACATTGTTTTACCCAGGGTTCTTCCAGGGCTCTGAAGGAACCTCCCCCCCTCAGCAGGACCTTTCAGAGGGATGTGGGTGGTGCTGCAGGTCCTTCAGACCTTAGGGGTTGCACCCAGCCAGATCCCACAGACCGGGGACACCTGGGCTAAGAGCTCCATGGCCTTCACCCCCCCCCAGCAGGGCTGGTCCTCCTCATCCCACCTTCCCCACTGGTCTGAGACACCTCAGGCTGCTGGAGGCCAGTCCTACCAGTAAACCCTCAAACCCCAGAGTGGTTTGGGTTGGAGGGACCTCAAATCCCACCCAGTGCCACCCCCTGCCATGGGCAGGGACACCTCCCACCACACCACGCTGCTCCAAGCCCCAGCCAACCTGGCCTTCAACACCTCCAGCACCCACAACTTCCCTGGGCAACCTCTGCCAGGCTCTCACCACCTTCATCTCCTCCTCACATCCCATCTCCATCTCCCCTCTGGCACTTGGAACCCGTTGCCCCTTGTCCCATCACTCCCTGCCCTTGGCACCAGTCCCTCTCCAGCTTTCCTGGAGCCCCTTCAGGCACTGGAAGGTGCTCCAAGGTCTGCCCGGTGCCTTCTCTTCTCCAGGCTGAACACCCCCAACTCTCTCAGCCTGGCCCCAGAGCAGAGCTGCTCCAGCCCTCGCAGCATCTCCGGGGCCTCCTCTGGACTCTCTCCAACAGCTCCGTGTCCTCCTGGTGTTGGGGACCCCAGAGGTGGCCCCAGCACTGCAAGGGGGGGTCTCACAGAGCAGAGGGGGACAATCCCCTTGGTCACGCAAAGCTCAGGATGAAGATGATGCCCAGCACCTTCTCCATCTCCTGTGTGACCAAGCCCCTTTTCTTTCCCCAGGCCGTCAGTGCCCATGTCCCCATGTCCCTGTCATCTACTGCTCCTCACCTCTTTCACTGGATTCATCTCCAGGGCTTTCAGCTCTGCCCAGCTCCTGTGCACCACCCAGGTGGGGACAAGTTGAAGGCCACGTTGCCCATGGACCCGAAACCCCCCTTAGAAAGCAAACAGTGGGAATTCTATAAACATTTTATTTATTGTTTTCAAAAAGACAGGAAAATAATCTAATCATCCTCATTTATAGTTTGTGTTTTGTATTTTTTTTTAAATAAAAACCTTTACACAAAGCCTCATGCAAAGACCTCTGTGAGCCACCACCACTGTGCAACCACCCTGGGGTGGGGTGGACACCACCACGAGCAGCAGCACTGACCCAGAGGCACATCTTTATGCTTTATTTCTTCTTCTTCCAAAAATAAGGTGGTTTCTCAACGCAGTGACACCTTGAGCCCCCCCAGCACATGGGGGGCTGGTGGGGTGTCCCCACCTTGGGCTCCTTGTGAAGTTCTGGTCTTGGTGAAGGGTTTGTTCCCTCCCAGCAGCATCTTGGAACCCCGCAACTGCTCGGGCAGAGCTCCTGTGTCCCACTGCTGGCAGCACCTAGGTGTCCATCCTCACCCTAAGGCACACGCAGAGGTGTCACCTCCTCCTGGGGCAGGGAAGGAGCTGGCTTTGCTCTTGGAGATGGAGAAAGGAGAGAGAACACGGTCGGAGGTCTCGGAATCACCAAGAGAAAGCAAGAAGAGAAACTTCTGGACTTGGCTTCTTCTCCCAACCCCACCCCACCAAGCACTGAGCCCCAGTTAAAGCTTCTCTGCCATCAGTTCAGCTGCCAGAGGTTCACCAGCTTGACCAAGTCCCACCACAGCAGGAGCCTGCCCATGGAGAGCTGTCCCAGAACTTGCTCCACCATCCTCTGCGCCACGAGGAGAAAGGAACGAGAAGGATCTGCTGGGAGAGGAAGCCCACACCGTGCCCCCCTCCTCCTCCACAGGCACCACAGGTTCACCAAGAGGCCCTTTATTGATTCTAGGAGAACGTTGGGTGTTGAGGGCTCCAGCCAGCGAGGTCCAACCAGGCTCAACGTTCCAGCAGGTTACAAAAATCCCTGCCTCAACCCAAACCCAACCAACTCCGGGGTTACACCTGGACGGAGAACCCTGCGTGGCTGGAGGAGAGGTCGCTCGCCCTGGGAGGAAGGGGAAGGGTTAAACAAACAGTAAAAACAGAAAAAAAACAACTGTCCATGGGTGGGTGGGGTTTGTCCTCAGTGTCCTCAGTGGGTCACCACCGTCAGCTCCCGGAGGTAGGACTGGGTGAGGCTGCGCAGCTCCTCCAAGGCGTAGTCCTCCGGCATGGGCAGGCGGCCGATGTGGGGCGCGAGCAGGCGGAGGGGGACACGCTGCAGGTCGGGCTCTGGGGCCTGCTGCAGGCTGAGGACCACGCGCAGAAGGTTGGCCAACCTCTTGGCCATGTCTGGGGAGAGCAGGGAAGGGAGAGTTGCTGTGTGCTCCACACCAGAGAACCACTCCTGATCATCCAGATCTCCTTGAGATCATCGAGTCCAACCATCGACCCAGCACAAATGTTCTTTGAACATCTCCAGGGATGGTGACTCCACCACTGCCCAACCTCCACTCCTGATCATCCAGATCACCTTCGAGATCGTCAAGTCCAACCATCGACCCAGCACTGCCAAGGCCACCACTAAACCACATCCCCAGGGACCACATCCAAACGTTCTCTGAACATCTCCAGGGATGGTGACTCCACCACTTCCCAACCTCCACCCATGCTCCAGAGCAGGAGCTGGAGCTCACCCAGCTAAGGGGTGAACTTCAACAGCAACTCAACAGGAAATTCTGGAGTTGGGTTGGTGGAACCGTGTCCTCATCTGACTTGGGCCTCCCTCAGCCCCAGCAGGGACTCTCCTGTCTCCACCCACAATTCCTCCATCACCATGATACAAATTCACCCCCATTCCCTGGCACAGTGTGTTCTGCAAGCACTGTTCCATTGAACCCCAGACTGGTTTGGGGGGGAAGGGACCTCAAAGCTCACCCCCTGCCATGGGCAGGGACACCTCCCACCACACCACGCTGCTCCAAGCCCCAGCCAACCTGGCCTTCAACACCTCCAGCACCCACAGCTTCCCTGGGCAACCTCTGCCAGGCTCTCCCCACCTTCATCTCCTCCTCCCATCCCATCTCCAGCTCCCCTCTGGCACTTGGAACCCGTTGCCCCTCGTCCCATCACTCCCTGCCCTTGGCACCAGTCCCTCTCCAGCTTTCCTGGAGCCCCTTCAGGCACTGGAAGGTGCTCCAAGGTCTCCCCGGTGCCTTCTCTTCTCCAGGCTGAACACCCCCAACTCTCTCAGCCTGTACTTGGTCCTGGAAAGCTGAGCATGGACCAGACCCTTCCGTGTCCATCAGGAGAGCACCCGGGCACTGGACACCAAGTCAACAAAAGCTCCTGGAGCAGGAGGTGACACCTGTGGGTCTGTGACTGCTGGAGCAACACCTGGCTCAGCTCACCAAGCTCCACCTTGCTCCTTGGCACCCACTGAGGGACAACCTCCAGGTGCCAGCTGCGCCACCAGTGCTCCCAGTGGGACATTGATGTCCCCATACCTGACTGTGCCAGCCGGTCCTTGGCGCTGTGGCACTGGATCTGCTCTATCCTGTTGCACAGCGAGGTCACTTCGGTGTGGAGCTGCTCCAGCTCATAGGTGGAACAATCCAACTGGAAGGAAAGGAGAGGGTCAGGCTCTGTATCACCCAAAGCTTTTTAGGTCACCCAAAGCCGTTCAGAATTGCTCATGGGCTGCCCAAGGGCACCTCAGGTCAGATCTGTCCCACAGAGCCAAACTGTGCCAGAACCTGTTTGAATCAACACATCAACTGGGAGAACTGGAAAGGCAGGAACTGAATTGACACGGAATCCCAGAGTGGTTTGGGTGGGAAGGGACCTCAAAGCTCACCCAGTGCCACCCCCTGCCATGGGCAGGGACACCTCCCACCACACCACGCTGCTCCAAGCCCCAGCCAACCTGGCCTTCAACACCTCCAGCACCCACAGCTTCCCTGGGCAACCTCTGCCAGGCTCTCACCACCTTCATCTCCTCCTCACATCCCATCTCCATCTCCCCTCTGGCACTTGGAACCCGTTGCCCCTCGTCCTATCACTGCCTGCCCTTGGCACCAGTCCCTCTCCAGCTTTCCTGGAGCCCCTTCAGGCACTGGAAGGTGCTCCAAGGTCTCCCCGGTGCCTTCTCTTCTCCAGGCTGAACACCCCCAACTCTCTCAGCCTGGCCCCAGAGCAGAGCTGCTCCAGCCCTCGCAGCATCTCCGTGGCCTCCTCTGGACTCTCTCCAACAGCTCCGTGTCCTCCTGCTGTTGGGAACTCCAAAACACCACCTCCAACCTTAGCACTGAACACTGAGTAAAAGCTTATTCAAGAATGTCCATGAGCTTCCAAACTGGAGGAACACCACAACCATGGTCTATTGTGTTACCTGTTGAATCCTGTCGAGCATCTCAATCACATGGATGTAATCCAGGTAGACCAGCCCGGCCACCTCCCAGTCCTGGATGAGAGCGCTGCGCTCTGGAGGGGCCAGGTCCTCCAGGAATCCTTTCAGGTACTTGTAGTCTTCATTAATGATGGCATCTAAAGAGAACAGGCTCGTTAGCGACAGGGGAGAAGGTCAGGAGCTTTGTTTGTTAAGGAAAAATCAAGAACTGGACTGTCCTCTCCATCAGTTCTGTGATTCCTTGACACCATCAGCCATGGCCAGAAACAGAATCACAGAACCACTTGAGTTGGAAGGACCTCAAAGCTCACCCAGTGCCACCTCCTGCCATGGGCAGGGACACCTCCCACCACACCAGGTTGCTCCAAGCCCCATCCAACCTGGCCTTGGACACTGCCAGGGAGGGGCAGCCACAGCTTCTCTGGGCACCCTGGGCCAGGGTCTCACCACTCTCATGGTGAAAACCTTCTTCCTTATGTCTAAGTCTTATTTATGCCCCACACCACCCCATTTTCCAAAGTAGGGGCACCATAGGACAGGAGCTCCAGGAACACAACGTTTGTTCCCCGAGGTCCCTCTGGTGCAGGAAGGTGGAAGTGCAGAAGGTTGGGCAGTGCTCTTCTCACGTGTTTGCAGGGAGTCACCATCACAGCCAGTACCACCAGTGCTACCTTGAACCAGCTGGTCACCCGCTGCTGACCCTGCTGCTACCAACAGCCTGAGCTATGGAACCCTGGGCTGGGTTGGGTGGGAAGGGACCTCAAAGCCCACCCAGTGCCATCCCCTGCCACGGGCAGGGACACCTCCCACCACACCACGGTGCTCCAAGCCCCAGCCAACCTGGCCTTGGACACTGCCAGGGAGGAGCAGCCACAGAACACCCAGTGACTTCGTTCCTGCTGTGTCCATCAGGAGGTGGCACCCACCTGAGGCCAAGTGCCTGACCACCAGCTTGTGACACTGGTTCCAGTGCCCAGCCTTGAACAAGAAGAGGGCTTCTTTGTGCTTGTCACCCTCCATCCTGGCTCGAATGGCCTTGGCTTCGTGAATCCACTCGGGGGGGACACAGAGCCTCTGTGTCAGGAAGGTCTCCTTGGCCCAAGACTCTGGTGTCTCCGTGAGGACACAGTGCCGACCCAGGAGCTCCCGCACAGCCTTCTCCCGTGTGCTGTGGGAAGAGAGGAACCAGACGTGAGTGCTGGGATCCCTCATGTCCCTCCACCCTCCCTGGGGCAGCAGTGAACCACATCATTGCTGTAGCAGAAGGCAAAAGCCTCGTTGGTCCTTGCACGTTCTTCTTGTAGGACATTAAGAGAAGTTCTCAAGTCAGTTGAGTTGCTTCAGTAGAGGTGAAGCACCAAGGAAGAAGTCATCACTAAGTGTTTTGGGACACCTTGAAGGTTAGAAACATTTCAGCCCTGGAAGTGAGAGACAGGCTGAGTGTGGAAGTATCTGCTGGAAGCACCTCCGTGGCCTCCTCTGGACTCTCTCCAACAGCTCTGTGTCCTTCTGGTGCTGGGGACCCCAGAGCTGGCCCCAGCACTGCAGGGAAAGGTCTCACCAGAGGAAGGGGGGCTCCTGGAACAGGAAGGAAGGAAGGAAGGGGGCCTCCTGGAAGAGGAAGGGAGGAAGGGGGCCTCCTGAGAAGAGGAAGATCATTCCCATTTGGTGAGAACAAGGTGCTGGGGGTTAAGATGTGGCCCAGGGGATGAAGCAGCCATTAGCAGAGAAGTCCCTGCCCAGGTTCCAGAAGCCTGGCTGATCATGGTGCACACACCAGGTCTTCAAACCAGACAACCCCCGATTTTTAAGGAGAAGAACCCCAATGGAAGTGTTCTACTCACCGGGTGTGGGGCTCGTGCAGCAGAACGAACACAGCCCACTCCCAGAGCCCCTCGCTCTCCAGCTGCGCCGCGTAGCTCACGTTGAGCACCCCCCGGCTCTGCCCCAGCAGATGGGTGTAGTTGAGGGCTCTGAGGACCTCCCAGAGGTGCCAGCTGAGCCGAGAGTCCAACGGGTCCGAGGTGACACTCCTGGGATCCAGCAGCTGGTCAAGGTCATAGTGCCTGCGGGGAGAGACACCGTGAGCAGCTGGTTGGGTCCAAGGAACCATCAGGAATGGGTGCTCCTTGGTTCCTGCCCTTCACCCAGCCCCAGCTGTCCCATAGATGGGATTTAGCTGGGTGTGGGGCTTTGCTTTGTATCTAAAGTAAAAAAACTAACAAAAAAGGATCGGAACAGCTGTTGAAATCCCTCTGCTCCTCTTCTGAGCCTACACCCAGGCTGTCACAGCCTTCTCTTAATGTCCCCCCCCTGCAGCACCTTCAAAGGAGGTGACCCCAGCAAAGGACCATGACTGCAACTCCTCAGGCACAGAGAGCTCATAAAAACAAACCCTCAAAAATGCTCCAAGGGTTCAGTTTCATCATCTACAGCATCACCAGAGCCACCACGTTCCCTACAGGTGGACGTGCAGGGAGGGTTTTTGACCTCACCAAGTGGCTCAGTGTTCACTGAAGCTGATTTCATCTCCCCAGTGGGGGGATTTGGGGAGCCCCTGACTGATCACCACCCTCCCAAGCAGCTTTGGAACCATCTGCCCACTGACCTGTCGCTGTAGAGCTTTAGCAGATGGAAGCAGACGTCCCTCAGAGGTCTTCCTGTGTTGTAGTCTTCTTCAATCACACAACCAGAGTCTTCCAGGTAGGGAGGCAGAGGACAGCAGGCGTATTTCTCACACTCCGACGTGTTCTAAGGGGACAGTTTGAAGTTTAAAGATGGTTCTGGGAACAAACCCACACTGTGAATTCCACACACCCCAGCAGGAGCATCCTTAGAGCTTCAAAGCACCCAACCACACCTGCAGCCAAAGCTTCCCCAGCAGCTACAGGCTGATGTGACACCAAGAAGAAGAAACTAAACCCCAAACTGCTTTGGTTGGCTTTGTGTGGACACAGTGAGCTCCTCAAAGCCACTGGAGATGCAGTCAGCTCTCCCATCCACACCACCTGCATTCCTGAGTGATTTCACGGCTGGAAAACCACTTCTGGCTCAATGGAATGAATGGCAGTGCATCCCTGCAAGCCTTCTGTCCCTCTGGAGCAGAGCCTGGACAGCCAAGCAGGTGACACCAAGTCACCAAGACGGTTTCCCAGAGCGTGAGAGCTGTTGTCTCACAGCCCATCTAACAGAATCCTGAATCATAGAATCCTAGGGGTTGGAAGGGACCTCAAGAGATCATCTAGTCCAACCCATCCAGGGCACCAAAATCCTCCACACGTTCACTGCTGGTAGGAACACTCCAGCTGGGTGTGGGAGAGCATTCCACGTCCTGTTGGTTTCCAGTTATCAGCCCAAAACATGAAGTTCTGGAATCGAGCTGTAGCCAACTCTTCTTCCACATCATTGGGTTGCAGTGAGACCTCTCCCACCTCCTGCCTCAGCAGGATTATCCCAAATTCAAGGCACAATAAACTAAAGGGTGATGGGTTGTCCAGGGAGGTGGTGGGGTCACCATCCCTGGAGGTGTTCAAGAGGCGTCTGGATGTGGCTGCTTCGGGGGGGGGGTCCTGCTGCAGGACAGTGAGCACAACCAACGGGGCAGGGCTTGACAAGGACCATTCTAGAGGTGGGGCAGCTGGGTATTCATCAGCACCCTGGGAGAACTGACTGGCCACCCAGCTCAGATGGCCTTCCTGCTGCTGGCCATGACCTAATTCCATCCAGCTGTCAAACAGCTTGACCACCACCAGCAGAACACCCTGAAGAGCAGGTCCTAAGTGACAGGTCCAACCCCAGTGCTTTATTCCCATTCCCACGGGGGAAGGAACCTTCTGATCCAAGTGATCTGCTGCAGAAACTCCTCACTGGGCAAGGAACCTGATGGTGTGGCCCATGAAATAATGACCCCATGTGCAATTCCATGCTTGGTGGTGATACCTGACTGCTCCCAGAAGGTTCTGTGCAGCATCAGATGGACAATGGCACCACATAAGATCTGTTCTGCCCCAGGAGTGATGACCTACCTGAAATGCTGACTCGTACATGGCCAGTGCCTTGGAGATGGAAGCTGTTGGGGGCAGGAGGTACCAGAGGTGGACAGCCATGCAGCGCTTCCAGTCCAGCAGAGAGCACACATTGATGCTGATTCTCTCTGACAGCTGCCACACCTACAGACACAGACAAGTTGGTTGGACTGGACTCATCACACAACAGCATCAGGTGGCATCCATAACAAAACCAGGTCACCACCTTGTCCTCCCTTCCTGCTGTACACCAGGCTGGGGAGGAACCACATGAAGTTCAACCAGGGCAAGTGTAGATCCTGCACCTGGGGAGGAACAACCCCAGGCACCAGGATGGGACATGGACTGACCTGCTCTGGGGAGAAGAACCTGGGNCGACCTGCTGAGAAACTGCTCTGGGGAGAAGAACCTGGGAGTCCTGAGGGACAACGAGTTAACAGCCTGAAATTGCAGCAGGGGAGATTCAGGTTGGCCATGAGGGACAATTCCTTCCCTGGGAGGGGGATTGGGGGTGGGAATGGGTTGCCCAGGGAGGTGGTGGAGTCCCCGTCCCTGGAGGTGTTCAAGAGGTGTCTGGATGTGGCGCTGGGTGAGTGGGGATGGAGGTGGGGGTGGGACTGGATGAGCTTGGAGGGCTCTTCCAACCTCCATGGTTCTGTGATTCCATGATTCCAAGTTGACCACGAGCCAGCAATGTGCCCTTGTGGCCAAGAAGGCCAATGGCATCCTGGCCTGCACTCACAAGAGTGGCCAGCAGGGCAAGGGAGGTTCTCCTCCCCCTCTACTCTGCCCTGGTGAGGCCACATCTGGAGGACTGCGTTCAGTTCTGGGGTCCCCAGTTCAAGAAGGACAGGGAGCTACTGGAGAGAGTCCAGTGAAGGGCTACAGAGATGCTGAGGGGACTGGAGCATCTCCTGAGGAAAGGCTGAGGGACCTGGGGCTGCTCAGCCTGGGGAGGAGAAGACTGAGAGGGGCTCTCATCAGTGCTGATCAATATCTACAGGGGGTGTCAGGAGGATGGGGCCAGGCTCTTCTCAGTGGTGCCCAGTGACAGGACAAGGGACAATGGGCACAGACTGGAACACGGGAAGCTCCATCTGAACATGAAGAGAAACTTCTGTGCCCTGAGGGTGCCCGAGCCCTGGGCCAGGCTGCCCAGAGAGGTGTGGGGTCTCCTTCTCTGGGGACATTCAGACCCCACCTGGAGGTGACCCTGTGCCACCTGCTCTGGGTGACCCTGCCTGAGCACGGGGGTTGCACTGGATGATCTCCAGAGGTCCCTTCCAACCCCACCATGCTGTGGTGAAGTGCTCAAACCTCCTGATGCCAAGCAAGGGGTGGTCAAGTGAATGGCAAAGCAGCTGAGCAGAACGTACCGGCTTCCCTGCCAGCAGGGCAAAGATCCTCAGCCTCTCCTCCTGGATGAAGCAGTCGGCCTGGAGCCTGTGCCAGTCCACCAGCTGCATGGTCAGCAGGTCCCGGATGGGCTGGCTACCAGCCAGCTGGGAGAGGAGCAGAGCAAGCCTGTGGTCACCTGGAACAGGACACAACAGCACGCGAGGTCAATGCTTCCACCCCCCATGGCCACCACCATCCCTCTCCCAGACAGACCCATGGCTGCACAATTTAGAGTCGGAGATGATGGAGGGAGTGGAACATCTCCCTGGTTAGGAGAGGCTGAGGGAGCTGGGGCTCTTCAGCTTGGAGAAGAGATGAGGGGGGACCACATGAATGTTTATCAATATGGGAAGGGTGAGGGTCAGGAGGATGGAGCCAGGCTCTGCTCAGGGATGGCCAGTGATGGGACAAGGGGGAACAGGTGCAAGGTGGAACACAGGAGGTTCTGGTGAACATAAGGAAGAACTTTGTCACTGTCAGTGACAGAGCCCTGGGCCAGGCTGCCCAGAGAGGCTGTGGAGTCTCCTTCTCTGGAGACATTCAAACCCCAACTGGGTGCATCCCTGTGTGCCCTGCTCTGGGTGGTCCTGCTCTGGCAGGGGGTTGGACTGGGGGAGCTTTTGAGGTCCCTTCCAACCCCTGACATTCTGGGATTCTGTGATTTCTTAACATGTAAACCACCCCAGGAGCACCTCCAGACACAGGGATGGGAGGGACCAACACTAATGAGAAGTTCAGATTTGAACTGACAAAAGACCAAGATGAAACCAGCCATGAGGCTCTGAAAATCCACACTTCTACAACAAATGTAAAGCACCTGAGATCAATTAAAAATAACAGTAATTAAAAAAGACTCCCACCCAGGGAGGTGGTGGAGTCACCACTCCTGGAGGTGTTCAAAGAACATTCGGATGTGGCCCTTGGGGACATGGTTTAGTGGTGGCCTTGGCAGGCTTGGGTTGTTGGTTGGGCTTGATGATCTTGAAGGTCTTCTCCAACCAGATGATTCTGTGACCACTTCCTAACTCCAGGAGAGCAGACAGACAAGCCAGAGGAAATATGAGCAGGTTCCCAGTAGCAGGTAGGCAAGGCACTCCCCATCCCAGTCACTGTCACACAATCACTGGAGTTGGAAAGGACCTTAAAGCTCATCCAGTCCCACCCCTGTCATGGGACACCTCCAACCAGACCAGGTTGCTCCAAGCCCCATCCAACCTGGCCTTGAACGTCTCCAGGGATGGGGAATCCACCACTGCTCTGGGCAACCTGGGCCAGTGTCACCACCCTCATGGTGAAAAACTTCTTCCTTATGTCCAACCTACATCTCCCCTCCTTCAGTTTAAAACCATCACCCCTTGTCCCATCACAACAGGCTCTGCTGAAGAACCTGTCCCCATCCTTCTCATTGCCCCCTTTTAGGTATTGAAAGGAGCAATGAGGTCTCCTCAGAGCCTTCTCTTCTCCAAGCTGAAGAACCCCAACTCCCTCAGCCTCTCCTTGTAGCAGAGGTGTTCCAGGACTCTGATCATTTTGTGGCCCTTCTCTGGGCTTGTTCCAACAGGTCCATGTCCTCCCTGTGCTGAGGGCTCCAGACCAGAGCAGA
>VZRW01009215.1:21216-47692 GCA_013398125.1 Aegotheles bennettii
GCAGAAGAGACCGACCCCCCCCTCACCCCAACCTCCTCTCAGGGAGCTGCAGAGAGCCAGGAGGTCCCCCCTGAGCCTCCTCTTCTCCAGGCTGAGCACCCCCAGCTCCCTCAGCCCTTCCCCATCAGCCCTGTGCTCCACGCCCTTCCCCAGCTCTGTTCTCCTTCTCTTGGTTGCTCCAAGCCCCATCCAACCTGGCCTTCAACACTCCAGAGCCCCTCGATGGCTTTTTTGAAGTGAGGGGCCCAGCACTGACCCCAGCACTGGAGGTGCAGCCCCACCAGTGCCCAGCACAGCAGGACCATCCCTTCCCTTCCCATGCCTACAGAGGTTCCCTGCAGACACGCCCAAGCCTAACATGGAAGCTTCAGCCATACCATAGGTGTGATGTACAGGTTACTGCTCCTTGGGATGTAAGAACCTTTGGGGAGGCAAATGAAGCACAAAGAATTCCTACAAAGTCTCCTCTTCCAGAGAGGGGCAGCTGCAAGCCACTCACCTGCAGGACGTGGGGGTTGATACCCAGGGTTGATGCGATGTGAGTTGAAGCAGGCACAGCCTCCTGCTCTTCCATCATGTTGTCCTCCACAGCGATCTCCTGAGGAGGCTCCTGGGTGATGTCTGCCATGTCACTGTCCAGTTCCACCACCCTGCCCAGCTGCTCCACTTCTGGGGTCTGCAGACACAAAGGCCACGTCAGTCAGTGACAGATGCCAACATCTTGACATGAAAAGTGTTCAAGAGCTTCAACAATCACCTGCAGACGAGGCCAGGTACTCCCCTGCCCGTGCCAAGACTCCACCTTAAGTTTAGAGATGGATACACGTAACCTACTCCTGTTTTCTTCAGAGTTGTAACAGCCCAAGTTACAGTGCAGGAGAAGTCACGGCTTAGTGGTGCCCTCCTGAAGTTCTGCCATGCAGCTGAAGACTCTGCTCTTCAGCTCTCCATTTTCCACGTGACCAACAAAAAGGAAGAGTTTTGTGCTGCCTTCCCCCCCTTCTCCCTCAGAACATCACCCAAGGAAAAGGTTCCTGCTCTGAAGTTCAACCTGGGACACTGCAGGTCACTGAACAGCTCAGCAGCAGTGGTTCTCCAGTGTTAATGGGTGGCACCAGTGGGGCTGAGGAGCAGAAGAGTCACCGACACCCCCTTTCTTTCCCCAGATGTGATATAAAAACACTTAAAAACACTGCATTTATATTCCACAAAGAATTTAAGACTTCTACCATGGACACTAGCTCCTTCAAGCCCAGGTCAGACACACGTGTGTAAAATCTTTGTTAAAATTTGAAGCCAGGACACAACTGTTGTCAGACCAGAAGGCTGTGGGGTTGGTTCTCCCAGTGATGTTCTGCTCATCACCAGCACATTGGTTTGTTACAGCAGTTCCCTTCCCACCTGCAGCTCAGTTTCTCATCCCTACTTCTACCTCAATACAAGAGGAAGAACTGATGTTATGATTCTTCTGAAGGCATCACCGTTGTGATCAGCCTGAGGTGACCTCTACACATCTTCAGCTGCTCCAGACTCCTCATACTTGCACTCCAAGCAGGGCCAGAAAGCATCCAGTGAGCACAAACAAGGAGCAGACATCAGAAGTCATCTCCCACCACTGTCATCATCTCTTTCTGCACAGCCTGGCAACCAGGGCGACAGCAGTGAGGCCCCTGAGCTGGTGCCAGACCATGGAGCCCAACCATGCAAGCCCTTCAATTGCTCGTCAGCTCTGCTACCAGAAATGGTCTGAAAGGACCACAACCCCTAAGAATGCTGCTCACTGCTGGTGGTGTGATGCTAACCCAGAAGAAGCACCCAGCCAGGAGAAGTTAACCCACACCACGACAGCAGAGTGGCCTCCAGGTCACCCCTGGTGGGCTCCAACCCTAAACCTGGGACCAAGAGCACTGGTTTTGCTCCAGTCTAAACCATCCCGTGAAAGATTTGCTTCCAGCTTACTTGGTTTTGGGAAGTTACAACAGACTGTGGAAGGGATGGAGCAAGGAACCCGTGGTGGACTGCACTGGGAACCACGCAAAGAGATTTAAGAGCGTGGTCAAATGGTGCTTCTTGGCTTGTTAGATTGGCCAAGAAACATGATGGAGGTTGTCAGCTGAGGCAGATAAAATGGGACTGAGGGGTCTGTAAAGACAGAACTCAGCAGGAGACCTGCAGGAGCATTGGCTTGGTGGTATCTGAGCATGTCCAGAGCACACAAGGCAGATTTACAAGTCAAAATACGATTACAAACACAAGAGGTTCCACTGCTCCCTTCATTGGGCTTTAATGGAGCCCAGGCTGTGGTCTAACCATCTCCTGAGGACCTTGCAACATTAATTAATTCATTAATATTCAAATTAGCCAGAGAAGAAAGAACCCAAAGCCTAGATCTTTCCTACAGACCAAAAACCTGGAGCTGGGTGGTCTTTAAGCCATGCTGTGCTGCTTCTCAGAGGGTTGGGAAATGAAGCTGGATGCTTCACCCATTTCAGAAACGAAAGCCTTAATGATATGCGAGTCAGAAGTTAATTAACCCAGACAAGTGCATGTGAATCTCTAAACCAGAGCTGAATTCATCACATGTATTCCAAATGTTTTTGACTGCTTGAGCATCAGCTCCGGTCTCCGTTCATCTGAACAAGGAGGCAAACTGGAAGGTGGTGTGCACCAGCAAGGCTGGTGGACCATCATGTGTTCCTCACAATGTCAAGACTTAAAGAACCCATGTTACAATTAGCTAGCAGGTTTTAATTAGCCAGAGAGCCAGGAGGAGTGACACAACAGCAGCTGCGTGTTACTCCAGGTGAACTGCTACCACCAGCCCTTTGGTTCTGGGCTCCCCTGACCTGCATGGAGACCAAAAGCAGCAGAGCAGGATGGCTCGTGGTTATAACCAGGGCATTAAAAGCAATTTCCAGGTGATTTAATGTTTTCCTGCCCCAAAAGTAATGGAATTGTTCTTTTGCTGCATCTCCTGCCCTGTGTCCAAAAGGGCTCCAAGTCACCCAAAGCCAATGAAGGGAGATGCTGCTGGAACATCTCTTGGTTTCAACTGGAACATCTCTTGGTTTCAACTGGAACATCTCTTGGTTTCAAAGACTTGGTACAAAAAAAACAACCCCAAAAAGCCCCAGAAACAGAAAAAAAGTGTTCAACCTGCTTGGCAGCACTGCCTCTGAAGCTGGTTGAGATGCAGAAATAAACCTTTCCGCCTCTGCTTCCTCGTGCTATGACACATCCTGAACACTGGCCACACGTGATCCCTGCTCAGAGATCTCCTTTCCCTGCACTCCCACATTCCCAGAGGATAAATCAGAACCCCAAACCCCTGCCTGACCATGGACACCCTCTGCTCAGCCCCCCCTGCACACCCCAACTGCTCACAGTTGGTTTTCACCACCAGGGAATCAAGAACCCAGCTCTGGAGGAAGAAAACCCCCTGCTTTCTGGTTCATGACAAGTTGCTTCAGAAAGCTGTGGGTATTTTGCAAAGTTCACCCCTAACACCTGGTGTGAAGAGGACATTCTGCCCCAAGATGCCTTCTAAACAGGTTGGTTTCCACCCCAAAGGAAGCAGCTCCTAATTTAGCTTCACAATACCCACATACTAATTAAAATTGGGAAAACACAAGCACCTTGGCTGCATTCAGACTAACCTTAAAGCCATGGATTTTATATTAAAAATACGATCAACATTAGACCTCGGGGGTTCCCAAGGAGCTGGGTGGGATGCCACCATCCCCAGGTGAGGCAGATGTGGACCAACTGTGGATGTTTTACAAAGCACAGTCACATCTCGGACTGAACACACTTGCTGTGTACACCCAGCCTTAAAAAAGTGTTCTTTAATAAAAATAAAGCACGATCTGGAAATAACAAAGCATAAAGTCTTGCACACTAAGAGATGGTCGAGGCAAATGAATGCACAGTGAAGCACAAGGTGTTGTAATTCTATAGCAATAGTCACAAAACCAAGTTTTCTTCTGTAAGTGGTGAAAATGGGGCAAGTTCAGCCCAGACCAGGATTTAAACAAGAAGCAAAGGTTTAACAACTCCTAAATCCCCACACCTCCCGTGGGAAAAGTCAAGGATCTGACTGAGAAAGAACATGCAGACACAGCGAGGCCAGAAGAGCTCCCACCACTGTGCCAGTGTGGGTAAAAGTTTACTCTTCACTTTCCAGGCCACCCGTTCCTTCACCAACCCCTCCCTGGGCACCAGCTACTCTTCAGAGCTCGGTTTAGGAATTCCCTCTTAGTCATTGTCCTCTTCTACCTGAGATGGAGGTGTGGGCTTGCCATTTAGGGTCATTTGCTGGGGTGGCAGGAGCCCAGGGGGCGGCACAGGCGTCGTTTTTAACTTCTTGGTGTCCACTTTGGAAGGATGTTCCTCCTCTTCCTCATCAGAGTCTTGCAAGCCGTACTTGGAGAAGTGTGCCACCTGTGTGATGGGAAAGGGAAACACGTCAGAGCTTGGAGGAGACACTTCAGGCACCTGTTTCTGAAAGGCCTGAACCATCACAGAACCATCAAGGTTGGAAGAGACCCTCAAGCTCACCCAGCCTGGAACTGGGAACTCCAAAGCTGCTTAGATGGAACCTGGGAAGAGGAACTGCAGCTTTGCTGAGGGCAATGAATGATGATGGAGAAGCTCCAGGGCTGGGCAGGGGTTAGGGAGGATGGCTGTGGCAGAGCCAGGACATGTCCTAAGGCTGCTCTGTTCCAGGTCAGGGCTTCAGCTTCCAATGTCACAGAACCATGGAACCATGGAGGTTGGGAGAGCCCTTCAAGCTCACCCAGTCCAACCCCCACCTCCATCCCCACTCACCCACAGCACCCAGCACCACATCCAGACGCCTCTTGAACACCTCCAGGGACGGGGACTCCACCACCTCCCTGGGCAACCCATTCCCACCCCCAATCCCCCTCCCAGGGAAGGAATTGTCCCTCATGGCCAACCTGAATCTCCCCTGCTGCAATTTCAGGCCGTTCCCTCTCGTCCTTTCCCTGTGGGCACAGCAGAAGAGACCGACCCCCCCCTCACCCCAACCTCCTCTCAGGGAGCTGTAGAGAGCCAGGAGGTCCCCCCTAAGCCTCCTCTTCTCCAGGCTGAGCACCCCCAGCTCCCTCTCACAATGAGCTGCTGTCACTGTCCACAGCAGTTGTGACACCTGGAACACATTCAGCTTTCGTATGCACCAAGAACATCTGCTGCACACAGCTCTGCAGCCAGAGGAATTTGGATCTGTTTGGTGGGATGGTTTGATTTGGTTTTGGAGCTGCTGGAGAGAGTCCAGAGGAGGCCACGGAGATGCTGCGAGGGCTGGAGCAGCTCTGCTCTGGGGCCAGGCTGAGAGAGTTGGGCGTGTTCAGCCTGGAGAAGAGAAGGCTCCAGAGAGACCTTGGAGCACCTTCCAGTGCCTGAGGGGGCTCCAGGAAAGCTGGAGAGGGACTGGTGCCAAGGGCAGGCAGTGATGGGACGAGGGGGAATGGGTTCCAAGTGCCAGAAGGGAGATGCAGATGGGATGTGAGGAGGAGATGAAGGTGGTGAGAGCCTGGCAGAGGTTGCCCAGGGAAGTTGTGGGTGCTGGAGGCGTTGAAGGCCAGGTTGTCTGGGGCTTGGAGCAGCGTGGTGTGGTGGGAGGTGTCCCTGCCCATGGCAGGGGGTGGCACTGGGTGAACTTTGAGGTCCCTTCCCACCCAAACCACTCTGGGATTCCATGATGGTTTGCACTACAGCTGAAAGACTTGAACCATTTACAGAAGCACAGCAAATGTTTTGAATTTTAAGTTCCCAGGAGATTCCAACCCAAGACTCCTCTGATACTCATCAGTCACTTCACAGCTGGGACAAACCCCTCACCTTGAACACCCAGGACCCGGTCTCCGGGCGATATTCCTTGAAGCGAGCGCCCTGTTTCCGGGACACAGCCTCCAGTCTGCCTTCATAATTCATCTCTGCCAGGCGTTCAGGGCTCTTGATCAGGCAACGAGAGGTTTTATCCGTGGGCCAGACTCCATCTAAGGTGACTTCAGCTCGTCTGTTGGAAGAGAGAAGTGTGAGGGGCTGCATGGCTTTGAGGCAACGTTAACACAGCAGAGAGGAGCTGAGAACTGAACATCTGGGCTCAAACCAGACTTTAAGTCCAACTTCTGTTCAGAAAGTTGGAAGTATTTATGAACAGGACAATGCTGCCACCTGTGGCTCAGGTCTATTGGCAGCCACCTGCCAACACAGCATGTTCTCAATGTTCTCAATGTTCTCAATGTTCTCAATGTTCTCAATGTTCTCAATGTTCTCAATGTTCTCAATGTTCTCAATGTTCTCAATGTTCTCAATGTTCTCAATGTTCTCAATGTTCTCAATGTTCTCCTCATATCCACTGCCCCCCCAGATACATCAGCACTCATTACCTGTTCAGACCTTCACCAACAGGGGGTTTCCTTTCATCATCAGGGTAAACAATGACTTCTTTCCTACGGATGTGGACGATCTCATCCAGGTTTAGGTTCGTGAGATTGACTTCTCCTTCAAAGTAAATTGATCCATAACCTACAAAACAAACCATCACAACTCATCCATGAGAACTCAACGTGCCTGAGAACCCACGTTCCTGCTCTGCTCCTCATCCCTTAGCTCTGTCTCCAGCAGGAGCCACAAGTGACAACTCCTTCCCCGTGTGAGGATACTGAGTATTTATCATCAATTTTTTCTCTTTTGCTCAGAAAGTTGCTTTAAAATCAAAGCTTTCTGTTGGCACGTGGCTGCTCATGCTGCCAACAGACCCCGAGTGTCCCCTTGGCTTTACAGGGCATTTAGAAAGTGCTTTAAAAACAGCACAACCATGTGATTAATAGTGGGGTTTTTTACATAAAAGCAGTGAAGAACACAGTTTGGGCTGGAGGCTCTTCAGAGCAGGCAGCAACCAAGGTGGAAGCAAGGATGAGCTGTTTGGCATCAATGCTCCAACAAGTTTAGATCTCATAACTTTCACATTTAAGGCCAGCAAGTGCTTTAAGACCTACAGACACTTTTGTTCTTCTCGTGTTCAAGCTTCTCAAGTCATCCCATCCGGAGATTGTTAGAGCTACCACTCTGGAAGAGGACAAGTCTTCACTGCCAGTTGTTCAAGGGTGCTGTTTATAACCCCACTGAGCACATGGAACTCATGCTCGGGAGAACATCAACTCACATTTGTAGCTATAAAATCACCAGTCTGACTGTGAGGCAGCAGAAGAGCTGCAGGTGCTCACCTTTGCGGCCGATGGTGAAGTCGGTCACGACACATTCGTTTCTGTCGTTGGTGAACCTCACCAGCTCCTCCATGGATGGGATGGTGTAGTAGCCAGCTCTTGTCAGAACGATTCCTGCAACAGAAATGTCAGTGAGAACTGGGCTCACAGCAAGTCCCCAGCTTCAGCACCTCATGGAAACCTCATGGTCCCTGGAAGGGACCTTCAAACTCATCCACCCCCTGCCACGGGCAGGGACACCTCCCACCACACCACGCTGCTCCAAGCCCCAGACAACCTGGCCTTCAACACCTCCAGCACCCACAACTTCCCTGGGCAACCTCTGCCAGGCTCTCACCACCTTCATCTCCTCCTCACATCCCATCTCCAGCTCCCCTCTGGCACTTGGAACCCGTTGCCCCCGGTCCCATCACTGCCTGCCCTTGGCACCAGTCCCTCTCCAGCTTTCCTGGAGCCCCTTCAGGCACTGGAAGGTGCTCCAAGGTCTCCCTGCAGCCTTCTCTTCTCCAGGCTGAACACTCCCAACTCTCTCGGCCCATCTTCAAGGGTTTCATTCTGTTTTTTTTGCAAGTCTGGACAACTGAAGGTCCCAGAACAAACTGAGAATCAGTGCCACAAAAGGGAAGGAAGGAACCAAGCCACCTCGTTTCACAGCCTTCAGAACAAAGCTACGATGATTGCTATGCAGGTTCCTCCAGCCCAGCTCCCTGGCACCAGAGATGAGTGGCAGATGTGTGGGTCAAAAGAAAACCACAAACACATCCAGCACCACTCGACAGAAACCCTGTCCCTGCTTTGGTAACTTGGGAGCTCAGGCACCTGCTGACCGAGATGCAGCATCTTCTCCAGCCAACAGCCTCTGATGTCTCTGCATCTGCAAGCCAGGAGGAGAGGCTGAGAGAGCTGGGGCTGTTCAGCCTGGAGAAGAGAAGGCTCTGAGGAGACCTCATTGCTCCTTTCAATACCTAAAGGGAGCGATGAGAAGAATGGGGACAGGTTCTTCAGCAGAGCCTGTTGTGATGGGACAAGGGGTGATGGTTTTAAACTGAAGGAGGGGAGATGTAGGTTGGACATAAGGAAGAAGTTTTTCACCATGAGGGTGGTGACACTGGCCCAGGTTGCCCAGAGCAGTGGTGGATTCCCCATCCCTGGAGACGTTCAAGGCCAGGTTGGATGGGGCCCTGAGCTACCTGGTCTGGTGGGGGATATCTCTGTCCATGGAAGGGGTGGGACTGGATGAGCTTTAAGGTCCCATCCAACTCAAGCTATTTTGTGATTTGGTTGGTCATCTTTAAAATCCACAAAACCTTTTGGCACCTACAACTTCTCACCCTTGGGGCTTCTGAAGATGTTTCTTTGGAACACATCACCTGCTGGTTTCATTAGATGCCCCCTATCACCTGAAAGGACGAATGCACCTTTTCCTCATCACCTTCTCCAGATCACTCAAAAAACCAAAAACTAAATGTAGGACCCCGTATCTTCCCCAGCTACAAAGACCTCGCTCCTGAATGAGTCCACTACTGCAGAATGAGGTTCCCCTTCTCCCTCTCCCATCTCACTGCATCAATCTAAAACTGGGCAATGGAATTTAATTGTTCATTGACTCAACAGGAAAAGAGTTTCCATGGCAGAGACTGAGAAGCAAAATTTGTGTTCTGAAACAGAGAGGAGGGGAAGGAGAAGCTGAATGTCCACAGCAGCCAGAGAACTTTAACTCAGCACATGTGAAACGCTGCCAGGAGCTCCACATCTCCAGTTCCTCACCTGCAGGATGCAGCTGATGCACAGTTTCAGGCTCCTCCTCACGCTCATCCTGCAGGGAATCATCATGGAAAGAGGCATCTTCACTGCTGCCCTCCAGCCCGTTGCGCAGGGCCGCCCGCATGTTCAGAGCCACGATGGTGTCATCCACACTGTTCTGGTGCTTGTGGGCTGTGTTCTCTGGGCTCTGTGGGATGGGCTTGGCTATGGGATTCGTGTAAAACCTTGTCACTTCGTGGTGATCCTCCTCCTCCTCCCGTTCCCCGTCCTGCCTGTGGTTCTCCTCGGGTGGGACTGACAAGAAGAACCTGAAGGAATGAAGAATGAATGATTTAGCTCTGAGGGACTTCTATCAACATTAAAATTCAGGTGTTTTCACACAAAAAAGCTAACAGGACCACCACAATCAGCAGCCTGAGGGAAACCATTCACCACTCTGCCCTTGTTAGACAACCTCTGCCATTCTGCACCTACTCTGGGGCTCCCACTACAAGGAGTGATAAGATCAGGAGAGGGGTACCACGATGGTCAGGGGGCTGAAGCACATGCCCTGTGAACAGAGCTTGAGGGAAATGGGTTGCTCAGTCTGGAGAAATGGCTTGCAATGGCAGCCTCCCATCATTGGAGGTGAAATTCAGGCTCTCCACATGCACAAGGCAGAAGGAGAAGAAACAACGGTCAAATTAGAGCAGGGAAAACGATGAGGAGCATCAAGCATTGGGACAAGGACCCAGAGGGGCTGCAGAATCTCCATCCATGGAGCACTAACTGGACAAGGTCCAGAGCCACCAGGTCTGAATTCAGCGATGAGACCGCATGAGGAACAGAGACCTTCCAAGGCCACTTCCAACTGGACGATGCAATGATCTGTGAACCAGACTCTTACAGAACTCTGTGCCTAAAATAATAATCCTGTTCTTCTAAAACTTGGTGCAAGTCTTGCAGGAACCATGATCGAACCCAGCTTGAGAGGACTGTTGTGATGGTCACTCCAGAACATCTTCAGAGAGCTGCCTGCTGTAGCTGGCTGGTGGCCATGTGGCTAACGAGCGCCTCTGCCCCAGGAACTGCCCAGGTCAGGACTGAGGAGATCAGAAACAAGGCTCCCCACTCCCATCATCAGTTCTTACTTCTGGTGGCTTTCAATGAAGTGCAAATGTTCAGCTGATCAGGAATTATTCCAGCCTCTGAGTAAAAAAACCAGTTACTCTGAAATATGGCCACAGATCTGTAGAGGCTTCTGAGGGGGAACAGAACATCTTGGAGATACCTCATCTTAATATGTAGAAAATGCATTATGATGATGGGACGAGGGGCAACGGGTTCCAAGTGCCAGAGGGGAGATGGAGATAGGATGTGAGGAGGAGATGAAGGTGGGGAGAGCCTGGCAGAGGTTGCCCAGGGCAGTTGTGGGTGCTGGAGGTGTTGAAGGCCAGGTTGGCTGGGGCTTGGAGCAGCGTGGTGTGGTGGGAGGTGTCCCTGCCCATGGCAGCGGGTGGCACTGGGTGAGCTTTAAGGTCCCTTCCCACCCAAACCACTCTGGGATTATCACAGAACTATGACACACAGAATTATGAGACATTTGGATCAGAGAAGCTTCCTTGCTGCCCTCACAGGAGGACTAAGCAGGAGAGGTTCTCCTCACCTCAGGGGCAGGTTTATCACCTCCCTCAAGCAATGCTCTACTTCCTTGCTACAGGGAATGAAGACAAACAAGTCAGAAAGCAAGTTGTTCCTCTCTGAACTTTGAACTTCTGGATGGAATTAATTTGGTATGTGGCCACACAAGAAGAACACCAGCTCGTGTAAGGGGAAATGGATTTCACAGCAGGTCAACTTGCTTCCAAGGAACAGCTAAGATGACATCCCTGAAAATAACCACCTATTCTAGGAACAGTAATCCAGGGACAGGCATAACCAGTTTGGACACCTGGAGGAGGAATGGACATACCGGTCTCCGTTCTCTGGATACTCTGAGGGAGAAGCCAGGTCTTCGTTTTCACGATTGACAGGAGAGAAGAGATTGCTGCTGTTGAGATTCTTCAAAACCAGCTTTTTGATGCTCTTCCTAAAAATAAAGATTTAAAAACCAAACAGAACTGAGGATACATCCACTGCACACACACATTTCATGCCCGATTTCTGCATTTCCAGGATCAGTAACCAGCTGTGCAAGACCTGTTCCCACACTCAGGATGAAGTCTTCTGTGATACCACCATAGTAGCTAGGATGTTAAAATTCCTTCTGGAATTCCATCCCAGGCCTTGGTTTATGAGTTTTTCCCTCACTAGAGCCATTTTTTAAGTAAATCAGTGGCCAGGCTGGGGTTCACTGCCTGCAAGCTGAAGCTCGCAGAACATCTATGCCAATTCCACCCCAAGAAGTCTCAGTACCCCTTCGTTCTCAGCTTTTGCTTTTCAATAAAACACTGAGTAATTCCATACTCTGCTCTCTCCCTGGGAAGTGAACGGATACTTCATGCTGAATGAAAGAAAAACCAAGTTCACAAGAGGCACAAAATGTTTTTAAAAAGCTTTTGCTCGGAGGGGCTTCCAATGCCTGATGCATCTTTCTCCAAAGTTGGTTGTTTTTAACCAAATTCCAAAGCTTTCCAAACCCCTTTTCAATTTGATAGGCACTGGTGCTCTGGAAGTCTGAACCCCAAGGCTTCAGCAGGACACATCCACAGTGTTGTTATTCACCTGTCACAGGAGCAACCCCGTGTCTGACACAGAACCAGTGCTAGGCCAGGACCATGTCAGAGATCAGGGTCATCAAGTCCAACCTTTATCCCATCCTATTCCTAACCATTAGACCATGGCCTCAATGGTTAGGAATATGATGGGATAAAGGTTGGACTTTATGACCCTGGAGGTCCCTTCCAACCATAATGATACTATGATTCCAAGATCTGACGTTGTACTGGGGGCATTAGCAAGCTTCATGACTCCAGAAGTATTGCACCACACGTTTTCCTTGTAATAATTCCTAATTGACTTAATAGAAGCCTTGCTCCAGTCATGACCTGACCTCATTTTACAGCTTATTTGGCCTCAACAGTTTAACCTGAACATTTTCACCCCCTGTGCAAGAACAACTCCTATTTGTATCTTACACACAACCTGTTGGGGCTACTCGTGCTTGAACCAGGTCACAAGAGTCACGGGATTCAGGAGCTCACTGGATGTGATCAGAAGATTCCTGCACCCCCTCCTCCCTCCAACACACACAGAAGGAACACTAACTTTGGCATGAATGCCCCGTTGGACAGGGATGGCTCATCATCATCCAGCCCATCAAAGAGCTGGGATTTCGCAGAGCCAGCTGACTGCAAGGCTTTGGGTCGCACTCTGGTCGCAGGGCGTGGGGTCAGTTTGTAGTGGGTGGGTGTTGTTAAGGCCTTCTGAGCTGCTGGGTTCGTTGGCTTCAGCCTCTGAAACAGAAAAAAAGTAGAATTGGAATTTTTATACCACTTCCTGTAAGGGTTTGTGGACAGGGAGAGTGCTGCTGATGTTAAGGTTGTCCACTCGAGGACCTGGAGCAAAGCAGTGAGTGAAGGGGGAAGTAAAGCAACCAGAGACACAACACTGGTTGACAACCTGTGATGGGAACAAGACCTGGAGCCTCCAGAGCCCCCTCAACTGGGAGCCTCCAGTAAGGCAGAACTCTGGTGAGGGCCATCCTGGGCCAGCAAGAGCCATCTCCAGCCCCTGGAATTTGCCCAGGGCCAGCAGCCACTTGGAACCTCCCCTAACATTTAAAAAGTGTCTGAAAAGTATTTGTTTTGTTGATTTTTCAAACAAACAACAGGGTAGGGTTTGTCAGGGGCTGTCATCAGCAAAGCTCAAGCACTAAAATTAAATCTAAGCACTAAAAGTCTTGCAAGTGTAGACAATTACCCCTCTTTATTATCAACCAGCAGCAGAGAGCATGACAAGAACCCCAAAGCCAAGGCTCTGCTGGTGTCAGAAGCAGTAAACAAAGCCACAACATGAGTGGTTTGTGTCCTGGAGAGCACAAAAAGCCACTGCACTACTCCAAGTACACAGATGGCAAATTATTTCACTGCTCAATGCAGACTTCAGTGAGGACAGTGAGCACAAAACAAGGCAATCCCAAACCCCACCTGGAAAGGGAGTTAAATGTTGGTGTGCACTCACCTCTTCCTTCTTCTTTGGGTCAGACATGGGGTTCCTGAAGAGTGGAGAATCACCAAAGGGTGAGTAAGTCAAGCTGTTGAGATGCTGCTGCAGGACTGCTTGCTGGGCAGCTGATGCATTTGGGTCTGTTAAGGCTACAAAAAGAACATCATTTAAGTTTTAACAGCTTTACCAGTAGAACCATGGTAGGTAGAAGAGGCATCCTTCCCATTCCAGCAGCTCCTCATAGGAGCACATCCACTCAATAAGTCCCTCTAGCTCTCCTACCTGGGCTGAGGAACCTAACACTACATTGCCCTTGCTATTTTTGTAAGCACTATTTTTGCTACTGCTGCCTCAAAATCAGTTATGGAACGTGCCAGTGATGTTGAAGACACAGCTCTAAAACAGCTACAAGTATCAGTAATCAGTAAGTAACTTTGTACTATTAGTAATTATCAAATAACTTTGAATTACTTCAAAACTAGGTAAATAATTAGCACAAAAAAAGGTCATTAACATGGTCTCCACTGCTACCAAGAACAGAAGTGACCTCAAATAGATGCTCAAACATTTTATTTCCCCCCTGCAAAGCATTTGGGTGGGATGAGCTCCTGAAACAAGGGAGGGAGCAGCAATCAAACTCAGGTTGATGTTCACTGACCTACAGCAGGCTGAGGGGCTCCAAAGCCCAGAGTAGCTGTTGATGTATTGAATCCTGGTGCTCCAAAGGGTCCTGTCCCCAGCGTGCCACCAAGTTTAGGCTGGGTGTTCCCAAACAACGAGGTCTGTCCTGCCCNCAAGGGAGGGAGCAGCAATCAAACTCAGGTTGATGTTCACTGACCTACAGCAGGCTGAGGGGCTCCAAAGCCCAGAGTAGCTGTTGATGTATTGAATCCTGGTGCTCCAAAGGGTCCTGTCCCCAGCGTGCCACCAAGTTTAGGCTGGGTGTTCCCAAACAACGAGGTCTGTCCTGCCCCTAGAGCTGTGGTACAAGAGACAAGTCATTTACTACAAGACTGATAGACTGTAAGTCTGTAAGCCAATTTATCCCACAACGTGTCAATCATTAAAGCTCAAGGCACATTTAACACGTCCATGAAGGCTACAGACACTCAAGACTCGTGTGATCTGATCAGGGGCTTTGGACAGAGGATGCCACTGGTTTTCTGCCTACAATCCCAAAAGAGTCACTTGGCACCATGCTAGGAAGCTCTGCTTGGCTCCCACTGGGACTGAGACTCATGGCTTCAAGCTGAAGCACATACAACCATTGCCACATTGCAGTTAGCAAATAATACCAAAGATATTCTCACTGAGGTTTCAGGACCATGCTTAGGCTGACATGAAATGAGCTGGTGAGCTACTTACCTGTCCCAAAGCCTGTCCCAAGCCCAGTTCCCAGAGTCCCAGTCGCAGGCTTGCTTCCAAACAAGCTATTTCCAGCAGTGTTGGCACCAAAACCTGCAAGAACAGAAGCAGCAAGTCGTTAATTTAACACTATTAGAGGAAAAAAGACAGCCCTGCCACAGCTGAGTTCCAACTTCAGCTTCCAACAACACAAGTTAAACCAATGAGCACCAAGGGGGGACTCAAGTGGCAAAAAATGTGTGAGTTCTGAACACAACACTGAAAACACCAGCACAGAAAGAGATGGTTTTGCCTCCAAGCTTCCCTGAAAGTCAGGATGGACACGATGTTGCTCCATCAGGCAACAGAATAAAAGGTATTTGGGTTCTTCAGCTGCCTGAAAGGAGCAATCCCATTTTATACTGTTTATACCACACACACACACGTGCTTCTCCAATGCTTCCCAACAAAGCTGGGGACAACTCGGATCCGTACAAGCACATGGCTCAAAGACATCTCCAATTGGAATTAAATCAATCCAAATGGAACATTAGACAGGTCAGCTCTTGAACTGAAAGTTGTGAAGCCATCCTGTGGTCAGCTAGCACAAAAAGAGGGAAACAAGAAGAACGCAGCCATGGGCCAACACCAAAAGGCCCCAGCAGACCCAAAAAAGGCCCCAGCAGACCCAAAAAAGGCCCCAGCAGACCCAAAAAAGGCCCCAGCAGACCCAAAAAAGGCCCCAGCAGACCCAAAAAAGGCCCCAGCAGACCCAAAAAAGGCCCTCTTAAGAGTTAAAAAAACCCCAAATCAGACCCAATTTCACCCAGAGGACTGACATTTCCTTGACCCACCACTACACATTCCTCCTGCTCCATCACACACTGACTCAACACCTGCTCTCTAACATCAGTGCCAGACAAGACCCAGTTCTGCAGGACTTTGACCCTTCACACCACCACAGACAACAACAGCTACTGGTTAAACTGGAACAAACCCCTTCACTTTACCTTCACTCCAGTGCACGATCTCCTCAGAGCTGCCATCAAGCTACAGATACCACTGGGTTCACCCCATTTCCTCCAGCCCTCCTTTGCAACCACAGGCATTTACAGCCTCCTAACAACCCTCTGCGCTGCACGAATGCTTTGAGTTCAGAATTTGAGGTCACATTTTCAGGTAGACTGGGTGAAGGTGGGGATGGACCATTGAAGTTTTAGATGTGTAAGCAAGCCCCATCAATGGTGGCTGCTGTGGGAGCGGTTTCAATGGAAGATGAGGGCCAGCAAGAGCTTTCAGACCTCACTCCTTTGGCTTGGGAGGTAGAGCAGGACCTTTGGAATTGTTCAGGTCACATTTTCAGGTAGGCTGGGTGATGGTGGGGATAGAACATTGAAGCTTTAGGTGTCCAAGCAAGCTTGGAGCCCCATCAGTGGTGGTGGGAGACGACAGCTAGAAGAGCTTTGATTTCAGGAGTTTCCAAGTTAAAGGCTCCACCTTCCCTTAAGCACTCGTTGGCAGAGTGACACTTTCACTTAACTACCTATGTTTGAGTTGAGGAGCACCACCAAGCAGCTGAGATGTTCCCCTGCAGCAACACCCATCAAAGCACACCTCACCTGAGGGTTTTAATATTTATAATCAATTAGCACTCAATATTCAGCAGCCAGGTGTGTGGTATAGACAGTATAATTGTGATAGAAAACCTGCTTTTTTTTAAAATGTCCAAAATTGGGAGTGTTTGTGTTGGTCCCCAAAGCCAGGGGTGGTTTGTTACCAAAGAGCCCACCGCCGGTGGTTGTACCAAACGAGGGAGCACTGGTTGTGGTGGTGCCAAATCCAGCTGGTTTGTTACCAAACAGGGTCTGAAAAGGAAGAAAACATGGATTTAGAAACCAAACAGATGGATATCAAAAGAATTGTGTTAGTGATGCTCTCTAAGCACTAACACCAAGCACATCCTGGCCCACACAACTCAGCCTCCCAGTAGCCACGGGTTATTTGCAAGCCACATGTGCTATGAGCACCTTTTACAGACCTTTTCACCCTAAATAGCCCAAAAATGAACCTGATCTGGGCTAAGTCATCATCACAAGTTTAACACCTGCATTTTTAATGCTACACTGAGGCATCCCCTGCAATACACAGGCAGGGGATGTTCAAGTCTCTCTCGCTGTCTTTGATCAAGACATTACTTGCTAAATCATCAACATTATTGGTCAAAGAAGTTAAAACTTTTATTGGATCCTTCAGTCTACACAAAACCACGCTGGTTTTGCACCTCAGGCATCTTAACTCTTAAGACAATGCTCCTTCTGTGGAGGTCTGTGCACAGGAACAGAGCTCTCAGCCACCTGTTTTTATTTTACCAGTTTCTTTTATCCATTTCTTTGTATTATTAGAATCAAAGAATCATTCTGGTTGGAAGGGACCTCCAGGGGCATCAAGTCCAACCTTTATCCCATCATATTCCCAACCATTAGACCATCAGACCATGGCCTCAAGTGCCTCAACCACCTGTTTTTTGAACACCCCCAGGGACAATGACTCCACCACCTCCCTGGGCAGCCCATTCCAGTGCCCAACCACCCTCTCAGGAAAGAACTTCTTCCTAATATCCAACCTAAACTTCCCCTGATGGAACTTGAGGCCATTTCCTCTTGTCCTGCCATCAGCAATTCAGGAGAAGGACCAACCCCAGCCTCACTACAACCTCCTTTAGGTAGTTGTAGAGGGCAATAAGGTCTCCTCTCAGTCTCCTCTTCTCCAGGCTCAATAACCTCAGTTCCCTCAGCTGGTCTCCATAAGGTTTGTTTGCCAGACCTCTTAATTTCCTCCTTAAGGTACAGACTTACCGAGCCACCAACACCAAATCCTGTGTTGGTCTGCCCAAAGAGCCCAGTCCCAGTTCCAAATCCAGTACCAGCATTGGTGTTGGCTGCTGTTCCAAAGAGGCCTCCAGGCTGCGAGGGCTGGGTCACCCCGAAGAGACCCTAGAGAGAGCAACGAGGTTGAGGTGACACCACAACACTTCAGGTCTAGCACTGCTGACAACAGAACTGACACACAAAATCCTTTAAGAAAGTGATGCTGAGTGACCCCTTGTGCTGGGAAAAAGTGGTAGGGGAAAAGGATTTTGGAAGCTTCAGTCGCTCTCCAAGAAATCAGTTACAAAAAGGAAATAAAAAGCAAGGAATTTGTGCTCCAAGCTTGAAAGGATATTGGAATTTCCTCATTGCTTTGAGCACGGGAGATGGAAAACAAACACTTCACAGTGTTTTCTGGAGGAAGTCACAACATATTCAGGGAGAAGACGGTGTATTCAGAGCCAAAGCCCCCAGCTCTGCAACAAGTCACAGCTACGCAGCACCTTCCCACCAAAGGAGCCCACGGATGCTGCTCCTCAGTCACCAGGAAGCACAGAACTGCTCATGAACTCCCCTGGAATGTTGATAATGGGATTATCCCTGTGGACACGATAGGAAATATTGGACTGATGCAGCAGACTGCTTAAAGAAGGGAAAGTCCTCTGTTGAAAGCTGCACTGCTGTCATCATGGATGAAGAATCCTGACTGGCAAGAAGCTGCTGGCTCAGACAGTGGTGTCCAGAGCTCCGCACACAAGTTCTATGAAGCTGTCCTACAACTTCAGGAAGCTCTGAACCACAGTGTCCTCCGTCTAGCTGGAGTACCTATACCACAGCTTACACCTTCCAGGGTTCAAATGATTGCTCTTACCATTGTGTTGGTGTTGGGCTGCCCCAGAGTGCTGGTGTTGACAAAGGAGAAGCCCGTGTTCTGAGTCGTAGTGGCCTGACCAAAGGGTTTGTTGAACAGGCTCGTGGTCTGTGACTGCTGGCCAAAGAGACCCCCAGTTGTCCCAGTTCCAAAGCCAGTTGTACCTACAACATAAACACACTGGTCAGAAAGAACACACAGAGGGTTGTGCTGCCATTCAACGAGACCTTGATAGACTGGAGAGTTGGGTGGGGAGAAACTTAATTCCAACTTAATCCAACTTGATTCCAAACTTAAATCCAACAAGGGCAAGTGCAGAGTTTTGCATCTGGGGAAGAACAACCCCATGCACCAGTACAGGCTGGGGGCTGACCTGCTGGAGAGCAGTGTAGGAGAAAGGGACCTGGGGGTCCTGGTGGACAGGAGGATGACCATGAGCCAGCAATGTGCCCTTGTGGCCAAGAAGGCCAATGGCATCCTGGGGTGCATTAGAAGGGGGGTGGTCAGTAGGTCAAGAGAGGTTCTCCTCCCCCTCTATTCTGCCTTGGTGAGGCCACATCTGGAGCCCTGTGTCCAGTTCTGTGTCCTGTGAGCTTTGAGGTCCCTTCCCACCCAAACCAGTCTGGGATTCATTCTATGAACTACCAGCAGGTTCACCTCCCAGACAGACTGACCAAAGAGGTGCCAGCTCTGATATGGGCAGTTTGGTCTCCCCTGCACCTGAAGGAGCAGCCAGTGCCCTCACAGTGGTTCTGCTCTACAACCCACACAACCACTGCTACAGAAACTTCCACCTCATCTTCTGTTTAGTCTCATTCCACAAAAAACCACTTGTTTTTAGCTTTTTAACAAAAACAGAACCTGTGTTTGAGGTTTTCAGCACTCTGTTCTACACCAAGTTCAAACAGGTACAGGAACAGGTGAGCACAACTGACCTGCAGCCACCAGCCCCACACACACTCATGGAAGAGTTACTCCACACTCAGACTTCACTTCCTGACCGAGGATGCCAAAGGGACAGCACAAAACCAGGAGGGCACGATGTCCAACCCTGACGTGCTGTGGGGAAAAGCTCCTGGAAAGGTCTAGTTAGGCTCCTACAAACTCATGCCTCCATTTCCAGGGAGTTCATGCTCACTCGTGAGCAGCTGTAGAATCTTTACTCCACCCTTAACCAACTGATGCCACCACCCTGGTGGTTTCCCTTCCAGTTGTGAGCTAGCTGACCTGCCAGGTGCTCTAATAAATGTGTTGTAAAACCTGGGGGATGTAGAGGAAGTTTGCAATCCCTGAGGAGTAAATAGAGATTTCTACAGCAAAGAACCTGACTATTGAACATTGGTAATACCAGTAGTAAAATCCTGAGCTCACACCCAGTGTCCTCATTAACTACAGAATTTTAAATAACTTAAAAGAATATTTGCACATCCCAGCAGTGCTGGGGACAGGCTGTACTCACTGGTTCCAAAAGCAGTTTTGTTCTGTCCGTACGAGAAGCCTGTGTTGGTAGTAGAAGAGCCAAAGAGTCCAGTGGCTGTACTTGAAGTAGCTGTAGAAGACCCAAACAAGCCTGCAGCTGCTCCTGCTCCAACAGGGTTTGAGGGCCCTTTCCTATTTGCCTGGTAGTCTTCCAAACGGAGTTCCTAGGGGAGGAAAACCCAGATCTCTTTGCACGTTCTCTTCACACAGGATAAGGTCAGAGCAGTGCCATGAGTATGTTTACACAGCAGTCAGGCCAACTCCAGGATGGAGGCATCAAGGAAAGCTCACACACCTACACTTTGCTTTGAAGGACACCATAAACAGGACTTAAACCTAGATGAACCTCTGCAGCTCATCTTTGGGCTTCAATTTTACTTCAGAGCTTTTACAAGATCTTCTGAGTAGAAGACTTGAAAAAGGAAGACACCATAAACAGGACCTAAACCCAGATGAACCTCTGCAGTCCATCTTTGGGCTTCAATTTGGGCTTCAATTTTACTTCTGAGCTTTTACAAGATCATCTTAACAGAAGACTTGAAAAAAGAGGACACCATAAAGAGGACCTAAACCCAGATGAGCCTCTGCAGTCCATCTTTGGGCTTCAATTTTACTTCAGAGCTTTTATAAGATCTTCTGAGTAGAAAACTTGAAGCATCAAATGAGTCAACCCAAATGGAACAGGTTAAATGTTTGGGAACAGGAGTTGATCTCAAACATCTGAGCTCCTGCCATTACCCCAGGACTGCTCTGGACAGGTTCTCACCCTCCCACACAGGGTGAGATGGAACTTCAGCTCTTCAAAAACTTAACAACAAAAAAAACATGACGAGGTATTAAATGTTTTACTTGATGGTGCCACACAGATACTGAAGGTCACACTCATTAGTGAGCACAGAAGATAATTACAGATGAAAAAAGCTCTATTAAATCTATGCTAACGAACAGCCAATGCAGATCAACACGTGGGAACACCCCTGACTGACCTCCAGAGATTTGCTCTCATATTCTTTCATAGCAGTGATGCATTGGTGCTTGGTGTTGATGCTCGTGCTGACTCCAGATTTCACCATGGTGTCTGTGCCGGTCGGGGGCTGCAAGAGAAGAAGAGGTTGAGGTGTGGAAAGCAAAACCCAGCCCCCCTGTTAACAGTCAGAGCTCTCCTGCAGATGCTGGCACAGCCAGAGTCCAGCACAGGACCTCAAGCAGCGTGTGCTGCCTCACCCGGGGCTGAGGCACAGTCACCAATTCATTTTCCAGCTTTATTTTAAAAGAAGTTTAGCTAAATTCATGATACAACTCCTCCAGCCACGCATGGATCTCATTATCCCCCATTTTTTCAAAGGCAGCATGAAAATCTACATCAACAGCACTCGAGTTATCAGCTCAGTTCTGTCTGCACCACGAAACAACGAAGTCTCAGCCCATTAAATCAGCCCAGCCCAGAGACAGAGGGCTGAGATCTGCAGGAGCAGGCATCTGGGGAAAAGCAGCCCCTTCCCAGCAGGTACCAGTTAGTCTGCATCCATGGCAGCTTCTTCTCCCAGCCACCTGCCATTTTCAACTGCCACAGAACTCCTGAGCCGTTACTCAACCCCTCCTTAAAGGGAACTCATCCCCAGCACCCAGCACCATCCAGGTTACATCTCCACAGCCACACTGACTCCAAAATTGTGTTTATTTTCACCCATTCCAAGCTGTCTCTACCCCTTACTGCTGTTTGTGTTGATCACCCCGAGTTCTGCAGCAGCTCCTACCCCCCCCAGAAGGCTCTGTTGGAAGAGTTTCTTTGCCTCTCCAGCTTTTACCCAGCAGGTCTCGACGGGGCATTACTCCACAGCATTTGAGAAGTATGTCAAATTCAGAATAAAATGGTAAAATCTAGTTTTTGGGAGTTAATCGCCCACTGCAACAGCTCAGATCATTCAGATAATTTCAGACCACTGTGTATTTCCATATGGACCACTCATTTTTTTCAGCTCAGTGACCAAGACAGCACTTTACACAGAACTGCTAAAAATGTAAAGCTATAGTAAGCAGGCTCAATTAAGGAGGAAAACCACAACTTACATTAAACTTAATGGTCGTGCCAGTTGGAGCAGCAGTGAAACTGGTGGGGCCAAAAAGGGAGCCAGAGGTGCTCCCAAAAGGGTTGGAAGTCGTGTTGGTGGTTCCAAAGAGACCCCCGCTGCTGGTGCTCGTTCCAAAGTCTTTAAAAATAAAATAAAATTAAACAGATCGGTACCAAAACAAACCTGGATTTCAAAACTTGAGCCCAAATATTCTATTTAAATTACTAAATGGTTGGGAAATGAAGGAAACCACTGGAAAGAGAAGTTGATTTTAGGGCAGAGCTGGAAACTGAGCCTGTGGATGTGCCCTGAACTCATCATCCCTGGGAGCCACCACAGCAGTTTCATTCTGCTCCTGAGAGCACTAAGGAAATTCTGTGTATAAAGGGAACAGGGGAGGTTTCCCTTCTCAGAAAGATTCTTCTGCTTTGGGCAAATTTAAGAGGCATTTCAAGCATTCTGGTGCCAGCAGCAGAACCAACTGAAATTACTCTGCAACAGCGCAATGAGAAGCTGGGATCAAGCGATGCCCAAGGATGTTTAAGAACAGAAAATGCCTTTTCCAACTCATTTTAAAATAACTCATGGCTAGAAGGCAGCTATGGATCTCTTATGGCTCACCCACAATAACATCACTGCATCCTCCAGGAGAGGAAACCCACCCAAACCCCACCCCCAGCACCCTTCGCTCGGCCATCAGAGCAAGCAAAGAGAAGCTCAAGAGATTCACAGGGGTTTTTACTCACTCCCAAACCCCGCTGGTTTATTCTGTGCAAAGGCATTGTTCTGGGAGAAGAGGCCCCCGCCAGTGCTGGTGGTTCCAAAGAGGCTGTTGGAGGTCCCAGTTGAGGTTCCAAACCCGAAGCCAGTGCTCGTGGAGGAGGTGGCTGGTTGATTGAACGTGGTGGAACCAAACAACCCTCCTGAAGACAGAAACAGGCCATTAATCACTTGCAGCCATCAACTGCCTGAGGTTTTGGGGTTTTATTGTTGGTTTTGGGGTTTTATTGTTGGTTTTGGGGGTTTTATTGTTTGATTTTTGCTTGGGGGTTGTTTTTTCCCCCCTTTTTTTAACACCATCCTCCCTCCAGGGCTGTGTTCTCCAGCATGACACAACCCAGCAGTACCTGGTTTGGCCTGTGTAGCCCCAAAGAGGCCCCCAGTGTTGTTGTTTGACCCAAAGGCTGATGTCCCAAAAGCTCCTCCACTCGTGGTGCCAAAGCCAGCATCTGCAAATCATCATTATCTTCCATGAAATCACATTCTAGACAAGTGTGTGAGAAACTAAACACAAATGTTGCCTTTTTAACACCCCAGAAGCACAGAGCTGCATCTCTGCACCTCTTTTTATGGTGCCTGCCCTTCTCATACCTGGGTTCAGGAGCAATAAACACAATTATTGTGCTTCCCTCCCAACAAATCAAGCACACACAACAGTTCACGTCTGCTTTAATGGCCACCAACTCACTCACCATGGTATTTACAACCAGAAGACACTCCTCAGGTGACACATTGCTCCTTCCAAGTCTTCCCAATTCATTGATTGCAAGAATCTCTCCCCTCACCCACATTTATTTCAGTTCCCATTCCTTTCATAAAAGGAAGTTTCAATGCCTGCATGAGGAATTCTGGTTTCTCCCCAAATTAAAACCTTGCTTCAGGTGAGAACCTCCTGAACCTGAGGCTCCTGATCCTTCAGGAGGCTCCTGAACCTGAATCCTGGCGGCGTGACCAAGCCAGGCCCCCAAATCCATCCCTCACCAGGATCTCCACCTCATCCTGGAGCTGCACTTCCAGAGAAAAACAACCCCTGAAGTCCCAAAGAGTCAGTTTGGGTGCATCACTCACTTTGCCCAAAGGTGGAAGTCGTCCCGAAGCCTGTGCTGCCTCCAAATGGAGTTCCAAAGGATTTGTTGAACATTTTCAGGATGTATCAAGGTTTTTTCCCCTAAACCTGGAAAGCAGAATTCAGGTTTTATTTAAAGCCGATCCCAAAAACTTGGTTTTTCACCTTCCTCATCACTGTGAGGCACCTGATCTGAGCACTTACACCATGAACACGTGGCAGTGTGTTTAAGCCACGCTGCACAAGGTCAGAAGCCTGAAGGGGACAAGAACAGTGACACCAGTGACAACGCTTGTGAGCTGCTTCCCACCTTAATTAGGATTCAATTCTCTGTACAGACTGAAAACAACAATAAATGAAGCTATTGCCCCCATGCCAACGTCCTCAGCGAGCTCCTCTGGGGCATCAGCAGCACTTCCCAGAGTGCTTTCTGCTCCTGTGCTGCTCCCAGGATCTCCCATGACCCTATTTGCCAACTGCTTCCAACAGGACCAGTGGGAATGCAGGGGAATCCCAGGAATACACCTCGTGGCTGTGTCCCATTCATTGCTGAGGGGGCTGAACTGGGATTTTCTAAGCTTTCAACAAGCTGTTGTTTTTAAATACTTCTTATGGGGAGTTTTACCCTGGTTAGGGCAAATCTACAGATCCTCAGCCACATTCCACAGAAATTTGCTGTCTTTTTCCTGTGTTGGGGCCAACACCCCCTCAGCTCCACCACCAAAACCACCAACATCAGCCAGGAAATCCATTGCTGAGCCACAGCAGCACGGACCTAAGAAGTTCGGGGAACTTTAAGGCACTGCCCACATCAGGAACATCACCAAAATGCTTTGACCACCTCAGGATAACACGGCTGTCCGTGATGACACACTCACTTCCAGCACTTTAAAAACCCTGCTTAGGTTTCCCAGGAGTCCCAACACCCAGGAGAGCAAGGAATTCCCACCAAGGATTCCCTGTTTGGTCACCAGTGGTTTCAGAGCAAACCCCACAGCTTCACCTCTGCCCTTCTCCAGAGCTGCCCCAAAGCCAACTCCTCACCAAAACACAGCCCAGTGCCCACAGCCTGGCACAGCTGCTCCAGAGGGAAGTCACCAAGCTCACTCATGAAAGCAAAGGGTCTGTTTTTCCCCAAAAAAACCCTACAGAACCCTCTGGAAATGGACAAATCCCAACTTGGAGCAGCTCAGTCACCCACCAGACCCCCACAGCTGTCCCAGTGCTGCTGGAGACTGAGAGTTGAGAGCAAATCTGGACCCGACACTCAGAGAGCAACTGAAGAGATGTTTTGGGTGACCCTCAGCTCCTCAGAGCAGCTCTAAATCCAACACCACGGCACCCTTTGGGGTGTGAGGAGCCTTCCCACTCACCCGAGTCCTTAAGAACTTCCCTACTCACATTAAGACAAAACAGAACTGTTCTGGTGTAAGAAAAAGTCAATTTAATCACCTCTGAGCTCCTCCAGCCCCGAGCTGCCTCCTGCCACCCAGCAACGCTGCATCCCACCCTGCATCCCTTCCCTGCTCCCAATGGACCTTCTTCCAACTCCTCCTGGAGCACTCTGCAGAGCCAGGGCAGCTTTTTGTTTCCCAGCAGGACAAGAGGCAGAGCCCCCTCCTCAAAACCCAACCCTCGTGTGCTGTGTGTGGCTTCCAAGAACCCAACCCACCCCCAAGACTCCACTGCTTGTCCTGCCCTACACCACATCACCCCCCAGGATGCCCCCAAAAATCCAATTTATCCTTTTACACCTCTAAGATAAATTTTATTGTGATGCCCCACACAAGCACAGTCCCTGACCCACCTTCAGCTGGGCTATCCTCTGTCCCCATGGGATATTTTCTACTCTACCCCATAGCAAGTCCCTTCCTCACCCACCCCCCAACCCCCCCAGCAGTGCAGGCTCAGCCCTGCCCCAACGGAACTCGGGCTTTGTGTGGTCACCAGTGCCCCTCTGACTCCAGGGAGCAGAGGGGGGACACAGACCATGGCCTTGGAACTGCATGTGGAGAACATTGTGTTCAGTCCCACAAAAACACAACAAGAGCCCCCAACTGCAGGGACACTGGGACTGGAGAACCCTAGAGTGGTTTGGGTGGGAAGGGACCTCAAAGCTCACCCAGTGCCACCCCCTGCCATGGGCAGGGACACCTCCCACCACACCACGCTGCTCCAAGCCCCAGCCAACCTGGCCTTCAACACCTCCAGCACCCACAGCTTCCCTGGGCAACCTCTGCCAGGCTCTCACCACCTTCATCTCCTCCTCACATCCCATCTCCATCTCCCCTCTGGCACTTGGAACCCGTTGCCCCTGGTCCCATCACTGCCTGCCCTTGGCACCAGTCCCTCTCCAGCTTTCCTGGAGCCCCTTCAGGCACTGGAAGGTGCTCCAAGGTCTCCCCGGTGCCTTCTCTTCTCCAGGCTGAACACCCCCAACTCTCTCAGCCTGGCCCCAGGGCAGAGCTGCTCCAGCCCTGGCAGCACCTTCCCAGCACCCTGCTCTGGTGGGAGATGTCCCTGCCCATGGCAGGAGGTTGTGACTTCATCACCTTTAAGGTCCTTCCCAACCCAAACCAGTTTGGGATTCCCAGAGCAGGATTAATAAAACCTGAGGTTTTTCTGTCACTGTTCCCCCTCACTGCTGAAGGGCTCTGAGGATGATTTTACAGCACCGTGACCCAAACCTCCAGGGGAACACAATTAATTAATTCCCTTAACTCCAAACCATCACCTGAGGTGGGGGGAGCAGGCCCGGGCACCCAGCACAGCCGAGACCCTGGAACCAGGCTCACAGCACCCCGGCTTCCCCCAGACACAGCCCCCAGCACCAC
>VZRW01009216.1:0-20523 GCA_013398125.1 Aegotheles bennettii
CAGCCTTTTCCTCATCCTTGATTTAAAATCTTTCTTTTTTTTAAGAAGACCTATTTCATGCCAGCAACATAACCAGAAGGTCAAATCCTTTGATTTTAAAAAACATGGTCATGTTCTTTGGCATAAAACTTACATGATCATAAATGCATGTAAACTACAGAGGGAGGTTGGTGTAAGGAACTGAGAACTGTAAGGGCTAATGTCTCAAACATCAGTTGTGACAAAAGGCAGAGACAGTGTTAGTGCTCCAAAAGGGTGGCGCTTGATGCGAGAGGGGGAACATTGTCAACATCAACAGGAAGCGATAAGCTGATGTTCTTCTGTACACCATGGAGCTGGATAAGAAGAGATAAGAACACTCGGGCCTTCTTTTGCACACCAAGAAGCTGAACATGAGACAAGAATCTCCATGACCCCCAGCTCAACTACCCTTCTCCCATGTCATATGCACAGTGACTGTAGAAATGTCTATTCTTGCTTATCATGTAAATTAACCCTGGTTGTAACACCTCGAGGTAAGAGGGTCCCTGAAACAGGCCTGTCCCTGAAACACAATTAAAGGCCCAAGCGTTATTCATCAAGTGTGTGCGTGCATGCCCATCACCCAGGGGAACGGGCTTGACAATGCTGGATCCAGGGCTGGTGATTCAACTTCTCTTACTACCTCTATTACTATCTCTGTTACTATCTTTCTCTCTCTCTCTCTCTCTTTCATTTACTGTTAAATAAAATCCATACTACTGACTTTGGTATAGGGTCTCGTTTTTACCTTAATTCAGGCAGAAACATCTCTTGGTAAGCGGATCCTAACAGTTGGTTCTCCACAGTGTTTTGTCTCCACTTCACTTGGATTTCTAATTTACATCATGGTGGAGTCTTGGCTAACTGGGACTCCTGAGATTTTCTGAAATAAACACATGAAAAAAACAGGCAATCATGGATATAATTTTCTCAGTTATTTCTAAAAATGGTACTACCTAGAACAAGAGATTTCACTTTCTAACAGAGACCTAGATCACGAATGCATTATGATTTTTCAGTTGGGATATGCCTATGTAAGAAATTGCAGTGCCAGGAAAGGTTACTTATGTTAGCTCTAGGGAAGCTAGCTGCAAGTTGACAGCAGGCCAGGTGCACTAGCTGGGGTTTATGAGGGCTAAGGAACTGCTCCCAGGGTCAGGCTCTACACACCAAGGCAGGGCACCACACTAGTGCTAGGCTGAGACTTCCAGGCATCCAGAAATTTCATTCAGGATATTATTGTGGGGCACTGCACTACACTATGATGACATATCTAGTGGTTTTACTATTTGGTCACCTTATGCTTTGGAGGGGAAATAAAACATGAAAGGCAGACATGCAGCATACAGTGAACTATAATGTGCCAGATGTTCTGTTGACCAACCCAGTCCCACGTTTCAGTCCACCTGCACGGTGTGACAGAGGCACAATTAAAAGGGCTGAAGTGCACCAGTAACCACAGGGCTACCAGGATTATATACTTACAGTGCAACTGTAAATATTTGGTTATAAACATTTGTATAAATAGAATAATCCAGTGATTAAAAAATCATGCTTGAATCTTTCCTGTCTCCACACAGAAGTAAATTGATTACAAACATTAATTAAGAATGCACACATATTTAAACATACTGAAGGCTTTACAAGCCTCTGTTATAGTATAAAGAGGAAAAGAAGTAATACAGGCCCAGTCTTTCTTGCACTTACTTAAGTAGTGCTGACACTTTAATCCCTTCATTCAGAGATGAATGAATAAGAGAGACTGAAAATTTTTTAGGCAGCTATTCACTCAACAGGAAAAACAATAGAAAATGAGAAAATTAAAGGTAAAATATTTGACAGACAAGAAGTGTTCATCAATGTCTGAGCTATGACATGCTTATTCTGTTATTTGAAATTATAATTTTAAGACTTTGAAGAGTCATCAAAAATTTTAATACCTTAATTTGAAAATAAAATTGGCATTTTTTTACTTCACTTTTGTTCTTTGTTAAATCAGTATTCTTTTCATATAGGAGATACCAACTTCTAATCCATAATTTACTGCTGAAATACTCTTAAAAAAATTTAAATATACATTTCTAAGTCAGCAGCAGTATACTGTGTGGACTTAAGGAGCACTTTTACTCACCTTGACCCATATAGATAAGTACCTTCTCCCTGTGGTGAATTAAAGCTTAAAATCTCACATTTGCAACTAATCCCTGATTGTATGATAGGGAAAAAAAATGAATCATGGATTAAGAACACACAAAAATCATTATTCAGATGTACCTGCACCTCAAGATCATCTCCATTTTCCATGCAGAACCCCAAACCATCAAAGTTTTACTGGAAGAAGTCAAGAACCTATGTGAATCTTGGTTGAAATTTATCCTGAATTTGTAATAAAACAATAAACCAAGTGAGTTCGGCTCCCTCCCTTCCCTGGAAGTGTTCAAAGCCAGGTTGGATGGGGCTTTGAGCAACCTGGTCTAGTGGTAGCTGTCCCTGTTCATGGAAGGGGGGGTGGAACTAGATGACATTTAAGGTTCCTTCCAACCTAATGATTCTATGATTCTATGAGTTTGGGTTTTGTACTCTTATGAGCATTTCTGAGATCTTTTCTGCTAACTTTTCTGCTTTTGTGAAGCTGTGTCATTTGTAAGCAAATAGGACTATGATACAGTCCAGATAAATGTCTTACTGAGGTACACTTCTGTTGGTTAGTCATTATAAGATTTTTATAATAATTAAAAAAAATGTTTTTCAGGCAAAAGTGACTGGGGACTCTAAACTTGCATATTTTGGCAGTGCTCAGAAAGCAGTAAACATGTCTTTCCATATTTTTACATTTTATTTGCACTACAGTAATTTCTCTAAGTGCTTTCTGGAAGTTGCTGTAGTCTACATAAAGATCTAGGGTTCCACTTTTGTTATTTCTGCTAATGCACCAAATTAAAAAGAGAAACAAATATCCTTAAAGAAGTTATGTGAGGTGTTGCAGACAATGCCTGCATCAAGTTATTTTTCCCAAAAATATGTTTCATTTTTTAAACAGAAGCAGATCAAACCCAAAATATTACATAAGAACAAATCAGTGCCAATGAGGAGAAGGGTGCTGTAAATCACAGCTGTCTGCTCTCTTGCATGCATCTGTCTCTAGTCCTGATCTGCCAATGTGGAAAAACTTTCACTGGAGTCCAGAGGCCCTTTGCCATCTCACTCTACTTGAGGCTTGCTGTGAAGATTCCCATAGACGCTGAAGCCCATGACAGCAGGAAATTCTACACAAGAACTTGAGAAATACAGCCCCATATGTTGAGTTTTTCTCCTGTCTTACAGAATTCTTTTTAAACATGCTTGTACACATGTATTATAATATATATATTATTTCTGTTCTTCAGCACAAACAATGAAACCCGTGAAACAGTTAAGTGAAGTTCTGTAAATAATATTTAATTGACAGTTGTGTTTCATTCTTTCTGAAAGTGAAGACATAAAGAAGCATCAAGGACACCTTTACTCTCTTTGTAATAATAACAAAACCTTCAGCAATGGAAAAAATCAGCAGCTTAACCTTACATGTGGAAGGGTTTCCATTAGAAGAACAAGCCAATAGCATCTGAATCAGTCATTCAATTATTCCAGAAGTGTTAAGGAAACAGAATGAGCTAGGACTTGAGGTTAGTCTTGGCCATTGGATACACTCTAAAGCCACCTAAAACCAGTCACTTCAGAATTGTAAACATAGGGAGAAATTTATTACAGTACTCAGAAGAGCATGGCACCACTGCCTTCATGAGCAGCTATGGAAAGTTGGTCCATGCTGATTTCTGAATTTGAAATGACAACTTTCCTTCCAAATACAAACAAATAGGAGAGAAATAAACTTTGCTCTTTATGTTCTGCATCACAGAATATGCTTTTTAGTGGTGCTTTTTGGTGTTTTAGGTTTTCTCAGTAAACACACAAACAAAACAAAAAGGAGAATGCTGAAAAGCAATGCAATTGAATGAAATACTTGTCTGCAGGAAAACACAGATCTTTCAAAACTAAGGGCCTAGATCTGTAGTTGACATAGAAGCACAGCTTATATTAAAGCAAACTGATGCAGTACCACTGTGCAAATCAAAGGACTGGAATTTAAAAAGGAAAAAAACACCATACTTTCATGCCATTTAGAATGCACAGAGTAAAATCCTACCTACTACTATTTGAAGGTCATAAAGATGTATGCAAGATCCTGCAGCTCAGCAAAAAACAGATCAAAAGCTTTGCACCAATTTTGTATCAACCATCCATCCAGTTTAGAAGATTTCCATGCCTTCAGTTACTCAGAGCATGCAGGGATGACACATGGATGATAACAGTGTTGATAACTTGGCAGTGAGGGAAGGGCAAACTCCCTGTGATTGACTCACACTTAGCCATGTCAGAGAGACTAATTTGATCACCATCCATATGTTCCCTGTGAGGAAAAAGAACAAAAGCAAAAGCCTGATTCTGGCTGCAAATGAAATGCAATTCTTGCATTTAGCACTTCAGTTTAGCAATCTTTGTATCTACAATTGTATTAAGAGCAACTATATTAGTTATGGTAATCTCATTCTAACATTTTAAGTGACATGTTGTTTGTGTGGGTGCTTGTAGGTCTGCATACCTGCATTCAAACCAATAGAAGAAAAGCCTGAATGCCTGCCAAAACAAAAAGATTATAAACAGCAGGGAATGAAATTATTTTTTTCAGACTTTTAAGAAACAATTATAAGGAGGAAAGAGTAAAAGCCGTAAGTAAAAGAAAGCACTTAACAGTATCTGAGGCTTCTTGGGAGCTGAATCATGTTAAAGGATCTGTCCAGGTGTATCCAACCTTAGTGTATTGTTGTAAATTCCTAGATTTTTAAAATCAGGAGGACTCATTGATTATGATCATCCATTTTCATCTACCACAGTCCATAAAAATTTCTCCCAATGAGACCTGAATAAAACCTGACACTTAATGAAGCTGGAGAACATCTTTTAGGACACAACTATTTTTCATGTAAATCCTTTGGGAAAACTATACCAGCCATGTACCCTTTTGTACAAATCCTAAGTATGTTCATCACAGGACTAGAAGGAGTAATTCTCTCCTTTGCAGAGTACTTGAAGAGGACAAGGAAGCTAAGAAGGGATTCCAGCAGTAGTCAGGGTCTCTTCACTGGCATAAATTTTATCCTGTGCCAGTGCATATTCACATTAAAAGTAGAAATTCACAGGGAAGTCAGCAAAGCCTTTCACTTGCCATTCCAGGGTCTTAGACACGTCCAAGGGCAAGAAAATAAAAGACAAAACAAAACAATGTTCATCATGAAACAACAGGAACAATTAATGCTCAAACTCGTAGAAAGGAAGAACCAACAAATGCAGAACATTGTGTAACAAGCAGCCCAGGTGAGACTGTTGTATAATTTTGTGATCCTGTTGCTGGTCTGATATTCTTTTACTCAGCCTTTTTCTTCTACATGTCTTCTCTTGGCTCCCTGTTCTAGGTTCTTTCCAAATTTGAAATCATCTACCTTGTTCATCAGCCTCCTCTTTCATCAGCAGGAGAACAAAGAGGGGACTGTCACACTACCTGCTGGCCCTACTTGTGTGTTGCACATAGGTATAATAAATTACTTCACTGTAATAGCAAAAATCATCAGTGAACTAACACTCAGACATGTGGGAAATTTTATTTAGCTTGGATAAACAACAAGCCTCAACATTTTGTTTCTTTATTTCAACACCTAACCCCTTCTTTCTTGACAATAGGGCCTTCCTTAATCCCCTTTAATGCAGAGAGTAACCATCATGGATTAATTAAACCTACAATTCAGCTAGAGAATTGAAAAAGCCCAGCTGTAACATATAATGCTATAAGATAGCTCAGGGTAGACTAGTGAAGTAGACAATAGACAAGAGTTCAAGTTTACTCATAATCAAGGATACAATAAAAAAATCAACATCTGCTGAGTCCTATTTTCCTCCTGACTGTGCAGAGAAGCACTAATAGAATTAGGCAAGAGGGCACAATAATCCCTCTGAGGGGCTGCATAACAATTGTTTCAGGAATTTGCATTTTACCTCAAAATCCCACACAGACATCCACCTCACATTGACCGTAAGCACTCTACTTCCTGTTCGAGGAAAATATTTCACCTGGGAATACTGACTCCTGCATGAATGTTTTTTGTACACATAGGCCAAATTTCTGTCTCCTGTATGAGAACAGGTGTTATCCTGCTGTGACTAGAGGCAAAAAATTAGTGACAAAAAAAGAAAAAATTACAAGAAACCACAATAATTTTCCCCTAAATTGTGGAGGTTGTTCTTTCACCTTTGTAAATAGGCTGCATTTTTGTTAGCCTACTGTTACTACTTTGTCTTACGCATGTATCACACCAGGATTTAAATACCCAGTACTGTATTTTTGAAACGTTTTGAATTACATTAATATCTTCACTGAAAAGCATGCCTAAAAACTGAGCTACCTCTAAGCTAACCTTCTGAAGCTCAGCATGCAAAGACTTCCAGAAGCATTTATTCTGAAAATAAAGAAAAAAAACATCTGAATCTAAGCACCAACCTAAGCACCACATGATTCTGTTCTATTTTATCATGTATTTCATTATTGTTTTTTCCTTTCTGTCAACGTTGCCTTAAAGTTTTTCTCTGGTTATTTTTAGAAAAGATGAATCTTAATTTTCAGACACAAAAGCACATCAGGACTATACCCAGTTCAGAGTTAGTGAAACTTAGAATATAAAACTACAAACCCACACAGCCTCTTAAAGCTCTTAATATTAGACTAAAGGTAAGTTTGATAAAGAGAAATTGCAAGCAGGTAAAATAGTGCTTCTCTTTCTCATTAGGATGTGGTGAAAATTAATTCCTAAAGAGAAAGTTCTTTGGAACTTTGCATGAAAGACATTACTTTGATTAAAAGGAAACTAGTATTATTGTTATTAAAATAAATTGGAGGCAGAGCACATCATAAATATTTCCCTCCAGGTTAAATCTGAGAACTGTTCTGTGTTGCATTATAGCTTAGTTTTAACCTTTAGAGCACCGATGTCGTATGTGTCTTACACTGCAGAGATTAGTCTCCCCTGGGCCTTCCAACCTTCCAGTCATGGCCTAAACAGTTGACATACTGTAATTGCCAAGGAGCTTTGTAAGGTAATTTGGGAGTACAAAAGAAATCAAATAATAAATTCATGTTTAAATTTGCTTTGTTTTAAGGATACACAATTGTAAATACACAACTGTGTGGATCAGGTGCAAACCTCCTAGTTTTGAAGCCCTTGATTTTATGTTATGGACATCAAATCAGTGTCTACCCATAGAGGAATTTCAACACTTAGGAGGCTTTACTGAAAAGGAATGAATAGAAGGAGCAGAACTATCAGTTTTGTGTTTAATTCTTGCTGTTAGTTTTACTGTTTTAAGATGCTAACTAAAGCAATTAAAATGCCAGCCCTGGAGACCTAGGTCCTCTGTGTAATCACAAATCAAACATATCACAAAACAGAATCAATGCATAATTGTTATATCATCAGTAGTGCCCACATGCAGAGGCCTGACAGGATTGTACAGTTCATAAATATGCTGTTTCAAAAATCAGGCTGTATATGGACGTAGGTAAACATATCAATTTAAGTCACATTTAGTACCCTGATGCTGGACTGGATTGTGAGCGTTTAGGAATTAGGCTTATGAATAGAAAACAATACTCATCAGGCCTGCTTAGAAAGGTATTAAGAATGGAAGTAGAAAAGAAGATGTAGCTGAGAAAAGCCAAGAGATTAATTATAGACTAGACACTTCAACTATTAACCCTGACAATTTCTGGTTTTGATTAAGATATCAAAAATGAAGACAGAGATACTTAATTTATGAAATCGTTACCACTGACATACAAGTTTTAAGGTTTTAAAAATAAGTGAAGTGACCAATACAAGAAAATTCATTTTGTATTGTTCTCATAAGGGTTATTTAGAATGGTACCTTAGCATAGACAAAACCGTGTATCCTCTTGTGAACACCTGTGAATTGTTGGGTTTAATTAGGTAACAACTGGTGCTGATTGTGGGTTTTCTTGCTGTATTTCATTACTGGTTTCTCCTCTGCTCTTTCCTAATTCAGTGTTGCTGGTGTGTGCTGCTTAAATGACCGTAGAAGAAATAGTTAAAAATAGTCAAAGAATATTATTGAAATTATTTCTGTGTACATTCGTGTACTGCTGAGTTTACTCAGGCTACAGCAGATGTGTGATGTACATGGGTGGTGGTTTGGGGACATCACACATTGGCTGGCAGTCCTAACAGCATCTTTCATTCTCCATCTAGGCATCAAGTTTTTCTGCATAGGTTAGGAGAAGCTGTGATTTAAAGCCACTTGTGGGCTGCAAAACTCAAAAAAAAAGCACCCATAAAAACATTGTCATTTTGCAATGAAATATATACCTTGTATCTCAGTTCAATAAAATTATAAAGAGGTAATCATGTATGTCCTACTACACTATCTTGCTAAGCATTCTCAGGACAAAGCTGCTGATCCTAGGAGCCAAACTACAATCTTCTGCAACATTTAGGAGAATTAGGAGTTCAGAGAGAAAACACTTTGAGTGTTGACCTTGCCAAAAGCAGAGAAACTCATAGTGCACAAAGTAGAAGAATCAATAGCAGATGAAAAATTAGATTTTCTGGAAAAGAGTAATTAAAGATGTGAAGAAAAAAAGCCCCCTGGACTGAAATTATCAGCCAGATGCCTATTGCAAAATAAGAACATTGTTCTGAGAAAGTCTGAAATTTATATGAGTGAAAAAAGATTAAAATTATAAAATGTTACTTTCTAACTACTTGAGTGAGATAGAACTAAATTGAGACTACAATCTTTTGAAAATGGAAATTCCCACCTATATTCCTGCTACATGAGTTCTTCCACAGAGAGAAAACAGGATTAAAATTAGCCTTTCAGCTAGTGTTAATTTAAGAAAACTTCACTTGTAAGGTAGAGTGCTCTGAAATATCTGATAAGTGAGCATTCACTTTCACTGGAGCAGATGATAGTAAGTCTAAATACAGGTCAATGAAAATGATTTTAGTAGTCCAGATACTAAACTGATATTTATAAACTAGATAACTCTCAATCTGTGCAACACTGCAGCATATTATGAACAAAATACTATACACGTTGATACTATCATCACATAATGTACATTAATGTACCATATTAAACCACATGAAAACATTAAATACTTTGTCCTTCTAATATTATTTTGATTTTCAATACCTGTAACATTAATCTTCTATTTCATTTTCACCTCTTTAAAAACAGGTAAAAGAAAAGCCAGCAAAAAAGAAGAGAGTAATGATATGTGCAGCAAGCGAAAAATAGTTTTAATAAAATAAATACCATTTTGGGTTATAAGCATAATTTATTTATGTAGATAAAGTCTACTTTATCAACAATTGAAGTGACAAGGTTTAAGCTTTGCACACTGAGCTGAAATACTGAATATATAAATATGTTCAGAAATACTTACAACTATGAGAGTACACAACAATTATGGATATTTATAAACCTGAACTGTGAAGCGTTGGAGTTGTATTAATTTGCACTACCATTGATAGCTTTAGTTTTACCTATGAATGTTCTTATAAATCTCATTAACAGAGGTCTTCTTAGAAGTGTGCTTTCACTAATTCTGCAGCTGTAAAAATATAAAGCATTAAGGTGTTTTGAGACAATTTTCAGCTAGAGTAGTGTTCCTGCATCTAGCAAGATATATCTATTGCAGCATTGTGTTTTATGAGTCAATGCAGTATTATCATTGTTATTACCCTCAAAGTGAATTTCTATATATACAGAATACTTAACAACGAAAAAATAATTTATTTACTGGTCCCTATTAAGTTAAGAAACATATTTGTTGTGACTTGATGAAAGAAACATATTCTTGCTGATGAAAGAAACACCAAGATTACAGTACTTGTGCTGAATCAGATACATTAATATCAAGTTTACGGTCAATGTCATATTTCTAGTAACTTCAAAATTTGTAGTTCATTTAGACTATAATATTTTGTTACTAAAATTTAGTTTGGCTATTGGGCTACTGAAGCTTCCATCTCAGTTTGAGGTGGCAACTAGGTTCTGTGTTTGGAAAAATGTGTTCACTGATTACCTCCCTGCTTGTTAGGTAACTTTTCCCAAAAGAAACTGGGCTTATTCACCCCACCTCTGTCAGACTCACTCATTTTCCTGAGTCAGATGCAATGATAGACCCCAGACAACAGCTTTCTGCTCTGCTAAATGGCTTTCTCATAACAGGAAATATGACAGGTCCATTCACTGTGAATTAAATGGATCTGGTTAAGATGAAGGCAGATAAAACATTCACCAAGACTCAAATTATCTCTTTTTAAACACCAGGTAAACAACTCTGGAATTACAGTGTTTAAAAGATCTAGATAAACTTTCTGAAATTCACCACAGTAAAATTAATAGATCTTTCCTTAGCTTGATTGCAAAAAAAAGACATGTCCCTAAGCAGCCTATACCAATATCAAATAAAATCAGGTTATGGCAAGATATCTCGTTTTCATCATACATTTACCTGCATCTTACAATTGTGATTTAAATCAGAACCAAAGCCATATTTCCAAAGGCTATAGATTTTTACATCAAAGGCTTGATTCTTAGCAGAAACAACTAGCCATTTAGAGGAATAATGCTACAAATGCAGAAACACTAGTTGGTTCAGAGAAAGCCAAAAGCTTGACAAACACCTTGCTCTTCCAATACTAATCACACCATTTTTAGCCACTCAGATAGTCCTCGAAGGTTTTCTTTAGGCCCCTATAAGCCATTACAAAACTTGACTGATTTTAGTGTGAGATTCATATAACAAACATACCCACTAAGAATCACAGAAGCACAAAGCGGTTGAGGTTGGAAGGGACATCTGGGTCCAACCCCCCGCTCAAGCAGAGCTGACTAGAGATAAGTTATCCAGGTCCACATCCAGACAGCTATTGAATATCTCTAAGGAAGTAGATTTCATAACCTCTTTGGGCAACCTATGCCAGTCCTCAGTCACTGTCACAGTGAAAAAGTGTTTCTTGATGTTCAGGAGAAACCTCCTGTGTTTCAGTGTGTGCCCATTGCCTTTGGTCCTGTCTCTGAGCACCACTGAAAAGAGCCTGGTTCTATCTTCTCTGCACCTTCCCTTCCGGTGTTTATATACAATGATGAGGTCCCCCCTAAGCCTTCTCTTCTCCAGGATGAACCATCTTACCTCTCTCAACCTTTTCTTGTAGGAGAGGTGTTCCTGTCCCTTAATGATCTTCATGGTCCTTCATTGGACTCTCCTCAGTATGTCCATGTCTCTCTTGAAGTGGGAGCCCAGAACTGAACACAGTTCAGGCCAGGTGTAGCCTCATCAGAGCTGAGCAGGCCCTTCTTTCTTGCAAGGTAACACTGCTGGTTCATGTCCATCTCGGTGTCCACCAGAACCTCCAAGCCCTTTTCTGCAAAGCTGTTTTCCATCTGGAGCAACTCACTGTATTCATAATAATAAAAAAATAAAGAAGGAAATTATGATAGAAAGAGAAGGGAGCAAATAACTATCACCTATAACCATTGTTCTGTGTTCATGTGTAGCCAACAAGAACTAAGAGACATATTCAAATTTATTAAATCAAGGGAGCCTACATATGTGTCTAAAATGTAATCTGGCATAAATAGTTTTCTGTATTTGTTCCAGAAAAAGTTTATGTTCAGAAAGAAGCAAAGCTTATTCTCAAAATGGAATAAAACAATTTAAAAATTGTGCCTTTATAGCACTTTGTATCTATCTTCTTGCCTTGGAAATCCCCACCTTCAAGATAAGCAGAAGGTCTTTGAGTCTAATCCAGGTGAATTAAGTTCACAGAGGTCTGAAAGCTGAATCATATTTTCCTGACGGGAGGAAATGCCACAAGGAGAGGTGATCACTGAGCAAGCACAGATATGGACCTGAAACATTTATGTTTCTCATGCCCACACACCAGCATGTAGAAAGTTACATGTAAAGGAGTTCAGGAACCTTTCAGGTTGGATGACAGGAGTCTTATATTTTAGAAGATGTCAGCAGACATCTGCAGAAGCAGGACACAGGGCCTACCAGGGACATCCACTGAGGGCACAATTCTGTATAAACTATGTGGTATCATGTCCAAACCCACCAGTCCTACTACTCAGCAGGTTTAATTACCATTAGTGCAATGCTGCTCTGATTGGGGTCTATGCTTATTCTGGAGGAAGTCCTAGTTTAATCTTGTTATCTCAGGTGTGACCGGACCAGGTTCCACTATGAAATGCAGATACTCCCCAAACCTATACAGGTACTTTGTAACTAAACCCAGTGGATATTAAGTCAGCTACGATCAGAAGCATAACAAACTTCTCAGTTTGAGAGGTAAAAGCTGAAAGATATCTCTAAACCAGCCAGTGTTTGGGAAAAATTTAAAAAGGACTACAATGAGACAGTGAAACATAAAACGACAGTGCTCAGGAATTCATCTCATAGTTTACCATACCTATGCCACTGTTACTATGGCAGTAATAGAGAAATGTGTCAGTAAGGTGAAAAATTATGAAGTATCCAACAACTAAATTTGTCCTCCGTTTCCATTAGTAAACCTATAAATTGTAAACTCTCAAGTACCTAATCTGTTATTACCAATCACTTTTTTATTACCTGAGTGATTAGGATGTTGAACGCTAAAACTGAAAGCAAGAGAAAAATCACTATGGATCTATACACAATTTTCTATTTAGATTCTTACAAAATTGTCTATGTCAACTGTCAAAACAGCTTGCAACAAATTATCACTGAATTAACAGTAAATTACAACAGATACATAATTCTTTTCCTAGTTCACATAGGCATTGGGTTGTTTTCTCTCATTTTCTATTCCTTCTTTTAAATTTGCCCTTTGTCTCTTCTTCCCGAGTATTTTTAGAGGCAGTTGAAAAAGTGACCCTTAGTCTTTGTTCCTAAGGCAGTGAGACTTGGGCTCTTTCATATTTCATGTAATAATGTGATCTAAATTGCTTGTCTTGGTGCCAAGGAAGCCCCATGTCCAGCTCCCACAACCTTCACCCCTGATGCTGACAAGCTCATAGTTTCCAAAGGAATATAGTTGTCAAAAAATGCCATCAATACAAAGAGAGTGGTCCTCTCTGGGTAATCTTGAGTCATGCTTATCAGTGGTCTTAAAGACAGGACCTTGATTTTGATCCAACATATTTATAAGTTCATAATAAATTTATTAAATACATTAATTCATTAATTTTGCAGCTTCTTTCAGCTAAAATCTGAAAATGGGGTTATAGAACTGAGGAAGAAGAAACATAATGACTGCCACTGAGTACGCTTAACTCATTGGAGCATTATTATTTAGTTTCTACCTTCTCTTCAGTCCAGGCATCTTTTGTTCACCATCTTTTAGTTAATTCATTATTTTTCTGTGGACAAATAAGAAAAAGCTAGATATTATTTTTTATTTTTGTGGGTTTTTTCCATTTCACTTCTGAAGCAACAGACAGGCAAGTCTTACTATAGGAACTGAATTTATGTATTACCCTTCTCCAGCTGTTTGTTCTTCTCTTCTTCTGGGGTTATCAGAAGCAGCTGTGAGCTAGACTCTCAGCAGCTGTAGCTTACAACTCAGCATATCAATTTAAACTGAAGTTGAAAGTGATTTAGACAAACACACCAGACTCCAGGGAGCACTCACCAAGGAGTCTGGCACTCCTGCTGCCTTTCCTAACAGGGACAGCAAGAGCAGCAGAGGGAAGTGGCAGTTTGCACCCACCACCCACCAGAGCTTACCTGCCAACACTTTGGGTTGGGCATAGTGAGGCAAAACAAAGTCACAGCATATAAAACCAGAACTCTTCACATGCATGTTGATAGAAGCTTAACTTTTAACTCAGAGATGGCTGATCATTTCTACAGGGATTTTCTTCCTTCTTTTAATGATGAAACTTTCTGGGGTTCAACTACTTAGAGCTCTCTAGCCTCCAACAACTGTAATGATCTACATTCCTTAAAATATTGCCAGCATACATCTTAAATATAGATAACTTGACTATTAGAGGCATTTTTATCTCACCTGATCACATAAAGCCCAGATTCTGGGCTCTTAAATATTTCTGCCAAGTAGCCTCCTGGTCTGACATTTATCCTTGTGTACTTTGGTGGACAACTTTAATTTCAACCTCCTGTTTCATTTTATCTGCTCTAATAAATCTGCATGATGTATAGATTGTATTTTGTAATACTGACTGATGGTTTTAGCTCTGTGGTAAATCTCACAAGACTGGTCACTAAAGTGAGTCATTGTTCAACCTTTACAATTTTTAATCATCCTTCTAACATGGAAATGAAAAACTGTTGTTCTATTGCTTTCTTGTAAAATGGAAGAAGCAATTCCACTTGGGGAAATGTATTCCCAATTTATGCCTTCTTTATTTATTTTATCACTTTACTAGAGGTGTTTATTTCTTCCTGCTGTTTGGCCCCACAAAAAAACTGCTCAGCTGCATTTTCACATGCATTTCTTATACTTGAACTCTTAACACATAATTTCAAACAAATGGATCAATTTATTTAAAAATTCCTTCCATGTTTTCGTTTGAAAATATGTCTTTTCCAACTCACAGTGGAAAGCCTCTGCTGCTTTCACTGATGACTGAACAGAGCACAGCAGTGAGGAGGTAATAAGGATCTATACCTTGGACTGGAGGGCTGTTAATGTGGAGGATCATTGAGTTGCCTTACTCCCAGCCTGGCAAGCAGCAGAAAACTCTCCAGAACAATGCTGAAGCATGAAATCTGTCAGATACAATGAGTTTTGCTTACTCATTTGCTGGTACTAGTTCCTTCATGATTTCTTTAATTCAGCCTTTTCCTGTTCCCTGCTGTCAGCATTGCTGTTTCTTGTCCATTTATCAGCTTTGATGTTTTAAGACATGTAAAGCCAATAGGTCAGCAATGCAAAAAAAAAAATAATAACAAATTCCATCTGATTATAATTCAACAACAGCTTGTACCAGCTTGACTGTTCTTTCCCTGAGGGCTAACTGACAATACCATAAAACCAAATTCAGAAATACTATGTAGAGGAGTTTTAGTTCAAAGTCTTTGAGGCGGGGCTGATTAACCTCCCTGGAATGTCAGGGCAGTCTGCTACCTCACAGCCTGTGTGTGTGTGTGTGTGTGTGTGTGTGTGTGTGTGTGTGTGTGTTTGAGTGGGGGAGGCTGAGAAGACAGATGAAAAGAGTGCATGTCTGGAAGAGCAGCAGAGCCTTATGAGAGTACATCATATCAGCCTGATGATACCTGGCAATGTGAATGTTCTTAATGCCCTATTATTCTTCTTTTAAGGCTTTTCTGCAAGGGAAGACCTATGTTTATGGTTGGCAGACCTTAGTGAGAGTTAAAGCCGAAGAAAATCCCAGGAAAGCTGCTCTGCTAAAGACTCCAAAAGCAGGAATCCAGAACCTACATGAATTCTGGGACTGAACTGTGGACTATTTTTCTTCCCATTAAAGCTATGTAGGGGTTTATTTATATGGATCATTTCTGCATTCACTCAGTACCCTCTTTTTGTTTGGTTGTTGTTGCTGTTGCTGTTTTACAAAATAGATCATTTTTTTTTAATCTCTCCTACTTCCTAAAGTTAGTCATAAGAAATTGCTTATGCATAACCCCTGAACTTGAATTTATACTCTATGTCCTCCAGCTACCCTGGTATGGATTGAAGGCCATGCTGCTAATGTCCAATACACCCCACAGAATCACCTAATGGACTTGGCAGATCGTTTAATGAAAGGAAAAGGGGGGACCACCTGCCAGTTTCATGTAGATCAATATAAGGATGTAGGAAGCATTAATGGCAAATGGACAGATAAGTGTAATATTTGGTAAGATTGAAACTGAGATTTAGTTTACAGAAAAGAAAAAGAGCATATCTGTAGATTTTATACTTCTATGTTAATAGAGAGAGGTATCAACGGTGGTGGAAACCTCTCGGAGCAACTACACCCAAAATGAGGTAAAAATTGAAGAATGTTTTGGAGTGTAGACACTTGCAAAATTTCTTTAGAAGTGTGAGAACTTTCCCTGACAAAAACTTATGATTACTATTTCGAAGGAACATTCAGCCTCATTGAGGGTAATACACCACTTCTTTCTCAGAAAGGTTAGTTTTCTGTTTTTTAAACAAGATGCAAACTTTGACAAGCAGCCAATGAAGCAATAAAAGATATTAAAAGACATGGAAAGTTTCTCTGATTTGAAGGTCACTACAGAAGAATTTAAAGCCTATTGTATGGGGTATATTTCCTGTTTCTCTCCTCTGAAGAATCCTTTTGTTTACCTCTGGAAGAAAGTATCAGAACCATGACTGTTTCTCAACTGAAGATGTGATAATTATTAAAAAATATAATTTCTGGCACAGGACCTTGTTTCTGAAAGTAATGCAAATAAAACTATAGCATCTTATCCTCAAAACAAATCAACAAGAAGTTATGTCTAGTGTGTTATATTTCTCAACATTTACACAGCATCAGAACAAACAAGATTTTCTTGTGAAGGCAAAAGTTAGTGACTTCAGAATGAGATGCAAGAGGATGGCTTTATGCATAGCTGGCACACATGATTATTTTAAAAATAGTTGACATCTGCAGAGAGATCTGGCCAGGCTGAATCACTGGTTTGAGGCCAAGACTAAGCCTCTGGTCCTGCACCTAGTTGACAACAACCCCATGCAATGCTACAGGCTTGGGGAAGAGTAGCTGGAAAGCTGCCTGTCAGAAAAGGACCTGGGGGTGTTGGTAGATAGGAGGCTGAATATGAGCCAGCAATGTGCCCAAGTGGCCAAGAAGACCAACAACACGCTGGCTTGTATTGGAAATAGTGTGGCCAGCAGGACTAGGGAAGTGATTGTCCCCCTGTACTTGGCACTGGTGAGGCCCCACCTCAAATACTGTGTTCAGTTTTGGGTCCCACATTATAGAAGGATATTGAGGTGCTTAAGTGTGTCCAAAAAAGGGCAGATTTCAGCAGATTTTTCCATATAGACAAGGAAATCTATCTAATATCCGATTTTAGATTGGATATTAGGAAAAAATACTTTATTGAAAGGGTTGAGGGTTGTCAGGCACTGGAACAGGCTGTCCAGGAAAGTGTTCAGGTCACCATTGCTGGACATATTTAAAAGAATTGTAAATGTGATGCTTAGGGACATGGTTTAGTGGTGGACTTGGCAGTATACTATGTTAACAGTTGGACTTGATGATTTTAAAGGTCTTCAACCAAAACCACTTCATCATTCTATCCAACTGTTCCCACTGTAACAACTACTGGTGTGGCTTCTCCTCTTTCTGGCTGCCTTAGCCGATGAGTATGTGCACCATAGAGCCATGAAAACTGAGATACCAAGACCCCTGTTTCCATCAGCTGTGGAGGACTCTTCTGTAGGAGGATTTGAATAAAAAGCAGCTCTATTTAGTTATTTTATCTGGATCACCACTACAGAACGTTCAAACTCCAGGGCTAGTCTAGCTAGGACTGGCCTTTCTATACTTAAAGAGGTCTATGAGAAAGATGGGGACAAACTTTTTAGCAGGGCCTGTAGTGATAGGACAAGGGGCAATGGTTTTAAACTGAAAGAGGATAGATTTAAACTAGGTATTAGAAAGAATTTTTTTACAATGAGGGTAGTGAAACACTGGAAGAGGCTGCCTAGAGAGGTGGTACAAGCCCCATCCCTGGAAACATTCCAGGTCAGGTTGGATGGGGCTCTGAGCAATTTGATCTAGTCGAAGATGTCCCTGCTCATTGCAGGGGATTTGGACTAGATGACCTTTAAAAGTCCCTTCCAACCCAAACCATTCAATTGGGCCAGGGGAGCCTCAGAGGTTGTTAGGAGGCAGTATATAAAACAGGGTAGAATAGGAGAAGAAAAGTAATCTGTATAGAAATTATGTCTTGTAACACAATTTCCCTTTCCAAAAACAGTAAATGGTGTTTGCTAATAGCCCTGTCGGATCCTCATACCAACCATAAACACAGAGAAAAAGATTGTCATAATGTCATTCTCTCAAAATACCTACTAAATAGATGTTAGTTGAAATGAACATAGTTCCCTCTAAAACAGAGAATGCAGTCCAGTCTTGATCATGAGGGAGAGGTTACAGGCTGTATCACCTGGCAAGAGGAAGATAACAACAGAGACCTCAGGCAAATCCCTCATGCAATACACCTGGCTCCACACCAAAAGTAATGCCAAGTGTTTGTTTGGGAATGGTATGTTAGTAAGAGAAACAAGAAGTACATCAGAATGGAAGTATCTTGGAAAAACTGATGTGGGAAACTTCATCCAGAGGTTGAGCAAAAGCCACAACAGGGGGACAGAGTTGGACTGAGGGGTCCCCCACTAAACAGCACACACAGCAGTCACAGAGAGGAACAGAGGCTCTCAGTGGCCATGGTGAGGTCAGCCTGGGTGTAGGGCAGCTACCTTGCAAATTAAAGAGACCAGGCAGGGAAAACTCCCACAGTAAATCCTGGCCATTAAAAAAAAAAAAGGGAAAGAAAAAAAAGGAAAGGTAAGAGAGCTGTTACTGCAGAAGACTCATGACACTGAACTGCAGCAGATTAAGTTACTTTCAAACAAATCTGTGAGGACAATAAAACAAGTATTGGTCTACTACACTCTACCAGCATCACTTCATGTGGCAACTCTCCCTTATAATATGTGCCGAATAAGTAATTCTGCTTTTTCTCACTCTCTTCCCTAAATTGTATGCAGAATACACCTCTCATCACTCACAGTTTATATAGATTATAATTGTGTTCCTTTTAAAAGGCTATGATTCTGTAGAATATTGAAACTGTGACAGATATTTTGGGGGAAAAGTGAAGTTGAAAGAGTATATAATTCAACCAAGTTGACATAGAAAAGGAGGAAAAAGAGGGGTGAAATGTATAGTTGTTTTTATTAGTGGCACAACAGTGGAGCTCACAATGATCAGTCAGTTCCCTCCTCCCTGTGCCAGAGGACCACAGAGGAATGGGCCCTTTTCAAGCAGAGACAGCCTAAGAAGTAGCATCAGGTAGAAGGAGTACAAAATAGAATGGATTAGTCACAATAACTGTATTAGGCAACCAAGACGTATCCAAATTCACCAAGAGAAAATGTCAGCATCATCCCTCCTCCCTCCTCAAATAATATGATGTTGCAAGCATAGGACAGGTTGCAGTGACTGAGCCTATATGGCATTAAAAAACATTACCACGCAAATAATGACTAGTAAAATCTTCCCTACCAATCCCAAAAAGGGGGTTGTGGGGAAGTGGCTATTAAAATGAGCTTTGCAATCAAAGTACACAGGAGAACTGTTTGGAAGGAAATTTAATTTTGTAAGTTGCTCTTTTGTAACAATAATCAAAATGAGAGCACTGCTGAGAGTTACTCATTTCCTGAAGGCTACATAATTTGTGATTGTGGTTGTGGTAGAAATACATTTATAGAAGCATTATCTAGGGGGGTTTCCCCCTTAATTTTGTTAAAGCAGAGAATTAGTATTTCCAGTTCCCACTTTTATATTTCTAAACATGCATATTCATTCAGCAACTAAAATTGGACCCCTCTGCCCTATGCAATTTTATTTCCATGACTCAAGCTGGGTATTTGTGTTTTATCCTTTTGAATAATAGCATTCACATCTATATGGTCAAAGCAACTTTTAAAGTCATTAACGCTCCATCAGGATGAATGGAGTAATGCCACACCTTTTGTTTCAGTCTCCTGACTCTGAAACCAACAAAACAGCAGCAGAATGATTTACAGAGTTGACTAGCTTCTCAGTCATTGAAGCGGAAAATATGGAGGTTTAAATATAGGGCAATGTCTCAGTATTTGCTGAATAACTCCAAATAATCCATTATCCTGAAATTTCAACACCTAGAGAGTCATTGCCACCTTAGTAATAGGATAATGACGTTTAAACCACAAATAAGTCTGGCACAGTGCGAACCATGACACAAATAATTGTCAGCATGAAGTTTCCATTTAACAACTTCTTAGAGGAAATAAATATTTGCAGCACCTAACTTCTCTGAAGAGAAAACATCTCCCCATATTAAGATGTGTGCTTAACCTGGTATTTATTCTTATACACAAAAAATAATATATTATAAATAAATATATTTGGAACCATCTTTCTACACTAGGTTAATTTTGGGGTTTATGCAGTAACAAAGAAGCTAAACTATGTAACAGACAAAAAGTCAATACTCTTAGACATGGTAAGCCATGGAAGCTCTCCCATGATCAGGTTCAAGCCAGAGTGTACTAAAAATACAGCAAATAAGGAAAAAATTGGGAAAAAGATGGTTCCAAATATATTATAAATAAATATATTTGGAACCATCTT
>VZRW01009217.1:525-32645 GCA_013398125.1 Aegotheles bennettii
AAGTCTATGGGACCTGACGAGATGCATCCCAGAGTCCTGAAGGAATTGGCTGATGCAGTGGCCAAGCCACTTGCCATGATATTTGAAGTCATGGCAGTCAGGTGAAGTCCCTAGTGACTGGAAAAAGGGGAACATTACTCCCACTTTTAAAAAGGGGAGAAGGGAGGACCCCAGGAACTACCAACCTGTCAGCCTCACCTCTGTGCCTGGGAAGATCATGGAACAGATCCTCCTTGAAGCCCTGCTAAGGCACATAGAGGACATGGAGGTGATTCGAGACAGTCAGCACGGCTTCACCAAGGGCAAGCCCTGCTTGACCAACCTAGTGGCCTTCTATGATGGAGTCACTACATCTGTGGACAAACAGAGGGCTACAGATGTCATGTAAGGCCTTTGACATGGTCTCCCATGACATCCTTCTCTCTAAACGAGAGAGATACGGATTTGATGTCTGGACTGTTCGGTGGGCGAGGAATTGGTTGGATAGTCACATCCAGAGGGTGGTAGTTAACGGCTCTATGTCTCGATGGGCACCAGTGACAAGTGCTGTCCCCCGGGGGTCTGTACTGGAGCCGGTACTGTTTAGTATTTCCATCAACAACATAGACAGTAGGCTCAAGTGCACCCTCAGCAAGTTCACAGACAACACCAAGCTGAGTGGTGTGGTTTATACACCTAAAGGATGAGATGCCATCCAGAGGGACCTAGACAAGCTCGAGAACTGGGCCCAGGGGCACCCCATGAGATTCAACAAGAAGTGCAAGGTCCTGCATCTAGGTCAGGGTAACTCTCTGTATCAATACCAGCTGGGGGATCAAGGGATTTAAAGCAGCCCTGCAGAGCACTCGGGCTTACTGGTAGATGAAAGGCTGGACATGAGCCAGCAATGTGCCTCTGCAGCCCAGAAGGCCAACCATATCCTGGGATGCATCAAAAGAACTGTGACCAGCAGGTCCAGGGAGGTGATTCTGCTCCTCTACTCTGCTCTGGTAAAACCCAGCTTTGGAGCCCTCAGCACAACAAGGACATGGATCTGTCAGAACAAGTCCAGAGAAGGGCCACAAAAATGATCAGAGGCCTGGAACACCTGTCCTACAAAGAAAGGCTGACAGAGTTGGGGCTGTTCAGCCTGCAGAGGAGAAGGTTCCAAGGAGATCTCATTGTCACCTTCCAATACCTAAAAGGGGCCTATAAAAAAGATGGGGACAGGCTTTTTAGCAGAGCCTGTTGTGATAGCATGAGGGGTAATGGTTTTAAACTGAAGGAGTGTAGATTGAGGTTAGACGCAAGGAACAAGTTTTTCACCATGAGGGTGGTGAAACACTGGAACAGGTTGCCCAGAGAGGTGGTGGATTCCCCATCCCTAGAGACATTCAAGGCCAGGCTAGATGGGGCCCTGAGTAACCTGGTCTAGTGGAGGATGTCCATGGTGGGGGGGTTGTACTAGATGACCCTTGAGGTCAATTCCAACTCAAGCTATTCTGTGGTTCTGTAAAACATATTAAATCACCTCCTTCTGTTCTGCTACCTCTTTCTCCTTCTTTCATTAAAAATCACTAACTAGTGCTAGGACAAATCCAATCATTATTTTCTGGACAGAAATCAGTAATGAGAAGTGTTAAAAATTTACATCCCTGTGATTATATTAATTGTATATGGACAGAGATATCTATGTAATTGTCTTGCGAACAACTGCAATTACCTAGATAAACACATAATGAAGACTTGCTGCCATAATACATACACTTCATTCAAAAAAATACAAACCCAAAAAATAAAACCCTTTAGTATGACCCTTGGTTTCTTAATTTGCTGATTTACAGTGATTAGAGACACACTGATCTCAGTCAAATTATTTCAAAACCAGCCATACTGCTGAATTATTGTCAAAAGAAACAAAACAGTACATTGTTTTTATATTAGTCCAGAGTTGGGCTCAAAACGTTTTCATAGAGTTTGTGGGAAACAAATCTGATAGTAATGAGATGGTGAAATGAATGCTCATACATCTTTTCAGATGTTCAATACTGGAAGCGAAGAAGGACTTGATATTCCAACTGATATATCCATAACTCAGCTGAGAGTTCTACATCTGTATCTCTTCTTCCTTAGGAAATTATTCTGGAAAGGAACCAAGTAAAATCCAAGCACAATTCAGTATATGGAGGAAGTGGCAGAATCAGACTCTTCCAGGAAGAACAAGGGACAGATTCTCTAGACAAGAAGGTCTTATAGACAAGGACTGTAATTATGGGTGCACACAGTATTTAGCACAAGAAAAGATTCTGGGTCAGGTGGAAGCTAAACAAGTTATTCAATCATGCTTGAATGCTGCTACTACAAGACAAAAAAAATGCAGCTTCCTCATATTGCAAAGCATTGATTTGATACCACCCCGGGGGTTCAAATGACACTTGTAATTCCACCACCACAACCTTTTTTTTTTTTTTTGGACATTTAACATGTATTGAAAAGCTTTAATTTGAAATAACATGCTCTCCATCTACAGCACTGTTTTCAAGCCAAGTCAGGTTTCAGGTTTCCTTTCATAGCTAGCATAGCAGTATCTAGGCACAAGTTTCAAATTCTGCTAATTTGTCACAGATGCAGTAGCATGCCAAGGTCTAATATAGATCAGACTTGTACTCCAAAGAGATCTGGCAGTCAAACCATTGCTTCTGTTGAGAAACTTCAGTACCACAGGAATACAAACAGAGAAGTCTCTGGCCTTAGAACTCGGCAGACTAACAGATGCTTACTATGATTATAAAACCTGAAAGAAGCAAATATTCACAAACGAAGTGAAGGAAGTCACACCAAATCCACTCATGACTAAGGTCATAGAGACAGGACTGGGGCAGTCTCTCTGATTTACCTGGATTGTTCTGCAGCATTATACTGTGGAAGTACACTGCAGTGCTCTTTTCAACAGAGGACTTTTTAAAGTCATGCTTTCAAGAAGACACATAGCACAAGACAGACAGAATGTAAAACAAAATTAATAAAAACATTTTTCAATGTTAGCATTGTTGCTTCATCCTTTTTTCCATTTTGCAAAACATATAAGTAACTTTTTCAAGGTCTGAAGGACACCTTCACAGCAGATTGATAACAAAAAAAAATAGTTTAACTTCTCACTGCAGAATGAACTATGCTTTCCTTCTCACATCAAGAAGAAAAAGTTTACTCATTTCAGAATCAAAATAATTCACTTCCATTCAACAAGCAACATCAACACCTGTGAACAGACATCTTCAGTAAACAGCCTTCCAGCAAACTGTTCACTTCTGCTTTTTAAAACAAAAATTATCCATTATTCACACTACCAAGTTTACTTATTTTTAAAAAATCCAAAGTATCTAGCCAGAGAATTTGAAAGTGTACTCATCAAAAAGAACGAGGTTGATTGAATGTGGAAACATATACATATTGCAACCTCTAAAGTGCAGTTAAAAAAAACCTCACGCTTAGATTTGTAGCAGTAGTATGAAGTTTGTTGAAAGTAAAAACAGTAACTCTATTACAGTTGACAAGGTCTAAAGAGTACAAGTAAAAAAAGCCCAAATAATCAATTTAAAAATCTGATAAACATCAGAAATTTGTCCATATTAATGTGAAATTTTTCATTGAAGTCCAACAAAATTTATCTCATGCAGCAACTATGATTTCTCAAGCTTATCTTTGTGTATTTTTTCAAGTTCATTTTTCAAGTTACTACTTCTGATAAAGATTTAATTACATTTTTTCCCTGTATGAGGGAAAATTAGCTACAAATACAAAATCCCTATTCAAATAATTGAAATATGAATTCTGAGAACAGGCAACACATATACAAGCAGCTTCTGTTGATGATACCGAAACGTAAGAATGATATAGATAGTTAAAAATTTCATGTAAAATATACCCAATACTACTATAAACCACAATGGAAATCTGAGGCATGATTCAAGGTATTAAACTCTACAAATTGCTTCATTTCTTGCACACAATATGCCTGTCTTGCTGCAAGTAACAGCACCGTCTTCTTTCCTAAAGATACTGGCTAGTTAAGTCTCACCGTCCTGGCACCGAAACACATGAACCCATCCAGGATGCAGCATGAAATGGTAGCTCATGAAAGTCCATGACATATACCAATGTCTTTAACCAATAAAGGATAGCGAAAAGAAGCCGGTTTCCATACGCAGTCTTGAACATCACACATGCAGCCTAGAACCATTTACAACCTGAGCTAACTTTCAGGGCAGCCTTCAAAATATCAGGTACAAAGTCTAGGACAGCAAGGAGTGTTTGTATAAAACAGAGAAGTTTAAGAGTGCATTTTTATTTTTTCTAGCATACTCTTACTAACAAAGAAAAGACTGCAGAAAATATGCAATGCAACCAAGAGCCAAGATAAGAACTTTGTCCAGTTTTGCATTTCTTCATAGAAAACACTCAGAACAGTTTAATACCGCCAAGAGGTATCTTAGTCTTTGGGAGTGGGATGTTGTTTTGTTTCCTATTTCTTGTCACTAAAAATGCAAGAACGCAGGAAAGACCAGCAAATAGGATATTCAAAAGCATTTAAGCACATTTAAGAGTATTTCACCAATTGGACACATTAGAAAACTCCAGGTAGAATGTGCTGATGGAACAACTAAATGAACACTATCTTGACTGGTCTACTCACAATACTTATACAAGCAATTTAAACATCAAAGACCAATAACTCCATGACTGCAAAAGTTTTAAAGTAACCTCCTGGCACAAATGGAAATAAAAGCCTTGTACCTCTCTGTTACCCCTGGATTTTTAGATTAATGTTCCACAACAGGGGACAAATTTTATTGCTTCAGATTACATTTGAATGATTTTAATATTGGGATTATTCTACAATTTTTCTACACTTACAAGATAATTCTACAAACAACTAAATTTCCTATTTGTCCTTGCTCTTCAATACTTTAAAAATTTTTAAAGGATGTGAATTCTTTTTGATATTGCTTTGTTAAGATGCCAAAAATTTGACATGAGACATGCACCAAAAATTAACTTTTCAGAAGCTATTCCAGACCATGTGGAGAAGACACTTTCCAAGTATGAAATAATTAATACCACCTTCACTAAAACACTAAACATACAGTAGTCTGGCCTTTCCTTTGTGCAGCTAAAAGTTTTGAAAGTATCAGACTACTTAGAAAAGATTATGAAAAATAATTTTACTGTGGTTTTGGTTTGGTTTTGTTGTTGGGGTTTTTTTGTGTTTGGGTTTTTTTTGTTTGTTTGTTTTTTACACTACCAGGTTTGGGGTTTTCTTTCTTAAACATAGCAGAGCTGTCTTCCTGGAAACTGCAGATTAGAACTTTAAATGCTGTGGCCTAAGAACTCACTTTAAGGAAGAGCTAAAATGAAACTCCTAACATCCAATGTGGAATTGTAACCAAACCAAGTAATATATTCATGGTTCTTAACATGGAAACCTTAGAACACTGAAAATGCAGACGGATACCATAAGGAGAATTTTTTTCTGTCTGTTTAAGTTACTTATCTCTTATTTTGTCACAAATTATTTATGGATTGGAAGCCAAATCTGTACCTCAAATCTGCAATATATAACAACTGGGGGATGGAAAAAAAAGGCATATGTGGTCACTTGTGTGTACTCTTAAGGTAAGCATTGCACAACATCTATGTTTCTAGCAGAAACATTAGTTTCAAAGTATGTCTTATATGCACAAGCCTACTGTATTGTACTGATGAAATATGCTGCAAGTCATAAACTCCTTACAAAATGTTGATAAAGAGCTTGCAGAAATCCACTAATGCTGCACAAAACTTGACAATATCTCAACAGTGATATGCTTTTTACATTACAATGAGGCAGTCCCACCCCACAATGTACAGAACTCTGACACTGCAAAACGAGGTTGTTCAAGAAATGTTTGCCTGTATTTTTGAAGAAAATTGCTTAGTTTAATAACCTCAAAATAAGCATCCATTTATTACTATCATTCATGAATTGACATAAAATCTGGGCAATCACAAACTCTGGAAACAATCAGTAGCCTTACAAATAACACTTTAAGGATATTAAATACCAAGAGAGATGAAGAGAGTTTCAGTAATCCAGTAAAATAAGAAACTTCAAACTAAGAACACAGGCAGAATCATTTTTCACAAATAATCTACAAATAATCTAATGGGTACTCCAAAGACTATTACAAAAAAAGATAATGTAAATCATCTATGAAATATTTCAGCTTCCAGAAAATCCTCCCCTCCTTCCCTCCCAGATCAATTAACAAGTGTTGTTAAAGAAACTATCCCCAGAACAAAGTATGAGTGAACGTCGATAAACTTGAATGAGAATAACATATACATTCTTTTGACATGTTTGTAGCATATTATTACCAAGGAAGAGGAGAAAGAGACACACACAGGCTCGATTTCAGTTGTTCTCTGGGCTGCAGTCTTTTCTGTGCCCAAGCAACAGAAACTATACCTTCCTTCTCATGTTTAGCTAATCTTCTGGCCTTAACTTATGTAATTTCTCAGTGCATACATTTCCTTTTTTGGAAGCCAAGATTATACCAGGAAGAAAAGTTGTTAGAAGTTCAATTGAGAGAGAGTCTTTTTTGACTTATTTCTGGGGAATAAAAATCAGATATTCCCCTTGAGCTCCTCATTCTCTTACACACATCTTCCAGCATTGTCTTTTATCCCAAAGGACATAAAATTTCAGCAGAAGTTGAGCTGACCAACTTTGCTCCTGTGTCACTCCTTGCTCAGCTGTTACCCCTTTTCTTAAGGGGGGGTAAGGGGGGGTAAGTAAAAGCAATCTTTTCATTTGCTTATGTGGAAACAGAACAGGGTTTTTTTACACACGTTTACAAGTTTTTAGATGGTATCCAAAGGTTTTTAAGAAATTCATATTCCAAAACCAGGCACATCATTACAAAAGCATGCTGAAAATCAGGTCCATACACATTTAAAACTGGGCAAGGTATAAAAATTAATTTGCTGTAAGTCTGAACATTAGATATACTCTGTAGGAAAGTTCACATCTACTAGTGCAAAGAGCAAAACTCCTGAAATAGGCATTCAGTACATCTGCAACTATGAGGAAGAAAAGTTTATTTTTATCTATTCAGAGGCAAGCAAGAGAAAATAAATGGAACGTGAACAAAAAAGCCAACATTCCTCCATCTAATTATCTGTTCATGTTTTTGCTGAAGTTCGGAAACAGGCAGGGGTTTGTGACAACTAACTGTCCAGATGCCATGAGGACTTTCTGAGGGCAAGCAGCGCATGGATGGTCAGCATCTGTGTAACTCGGACTGAACGACATATATGGAATCAGTTATTATGAAACAGCAACATTATAAACAGGGATTAAAAAAAAAAAAAGGTTAAATGCTTTCTCATATCTTGTTTCCAGGCAAAAAGGAGCAAGAAATGTGTCATCACTACAAAGTGTTGTTTTCTCTACAAAGTGTCACTTTGTACCACTGCATCTCCTAAGTACACCTCACTGACCATTAAAGCAGAGAAATCTCTATATACTCTGGCTTCCCCACAAGTACCCCTGCTGATGATTTCAAGCCATGTTTAGAAGAAAATGTCTTTTTAGATCACATTAATCATCTGTCCCAGATTTTTGCTAGACATCGTCCCAGACCAAAATTGCTAGGATGGATCATCAATTCTTTCTTCAACAGCCATCTTCTGTAAAGAATATTCAGCAACTCCATGCTGTGGAGTACTTAGCAGAAACTTGTTCTCTAAACCCCTTCAGCTTAAGAGATAAATAATACAACTTTTTGGCTCTGCTATCACGAGCAAGGAACACAGAAATATTAAAGGGGCAAAGAAACAAGTGAACTCTACTACAAGGATATCAGGAGGAGAAGAAAGACCAAATAGTTTAAATGAAACAAAGGCTAGAGTTACTTGGCAGGCTATCTAACATTCACTAAGGATTTCTGAGAACGACACGGAAAATTAATATAACAGTCCTTTAAAAAAAAATAATCTGCTAGACATCTATGAGTTAATGGTTTTTGGTTTTATGTCCTTCCATATGTGTGAGAACTTTAGAGACAAAAGTGAAAAAATCCCCACAGTCTAATGAATAAAACGACTTTTTCTGTCTAGGGCATATCACACTCAATTTCTGTCTATGTATAGCCACCCTAGGCCGGTGACTGTCACATGCAGAAACTTTGCAAAAAGTTCACTCTGAATAATCAAGAATATGCTTTAACTGTCAGAACTAAGACTACTGTGAATTTACAAAACAAATCCTTACGAATTTCCTTCAGTTCCCAAATCACAAATTCCCAAAACATTTCAACTGGCAAATTGCAGCGTTTGTTTTTAATTCTTTAGATACGTTCAGTAAACAAACACAAACGACAACAGGACTAAAAAAAGCCTCCACTGAACCTTATATACTGTAGTCTATAAAACAAATCTCTTAGAAGCCCAAACTCATAGTTAACGAAGACTTGTGAATTGTAAAACCATACCTCTAGGGACCAGAGTTCATCAAAAACTGAACTCCTGTTATAGGGGATATTCAATACGAAGGGCTAAGGCTTCAGTAATTCTCTAAGGGTTTATACTTAACTCTGCAAAGCAAGGCACTAAAATAAAGGTGACACTTTCCAGTATGATTATCAGTTATATGGGAAATTTGTCAATCATGCTGACCATAATAATTTCTTATAGAACAGACCAAACACTGATGAGAATGTGTCTAACTGAATCAAAATGCTGCTGTTAAAACTTGGTATTATTTTTCTAGTATGGTTTTCACTATGATACACTAAAAACTGAAGCTTTTTCTTTGCAGAATCACAGAATCACACAGAATTCTAGGGTTGGAAGGGACCTCGAAGGATCATCTAGTCCAACCCCCCTGCCAGAGCAGGGTCACCTAGAGTACATCACACAGGAACGCATCCAGGCGGGGTTTGAATGTCTCCAGCGAAGGAGACTCCACAACCTCTCTGGGCAGCCTGTTCCAGTGCTCCGTCACTCGCACAGTGAAAAAGTTTTTCCTGATATTCACATGGAACCTCCTATGCTCCAGTTGGCAACCATTGCCCCTTGTCCTATCATTGGTCGTCACTGTAAAAAGCTTGGCTCTATCGTCCTGACCCTCACCCTTTACATATTTGTAAACATGGATGAGGTCACCCCTCAGTCTCCTTTTCTCCAAGCTAAAGAGACCCAGCTTCCTCAGCCTTTCCTCATAAGGGAGATGTTCCACTCCCTTAAAGAGAGATCTTGAATATTTCAGAAGCTATTAAGCATGTGATTCAGATCAAAACAACACTTTAAAAAATGCAACAGACTTCAAGCAAACACAAATGTACTGAACTTGTATCCCTCACATTGCAGATGCATTGTTTTCATGAGGCATACAAATCTGTTTTCAAAAAGTATTTGCTTCAGTAAAACATCCTACCTAACAATCACTATTACATACTAATTTAACATAGACATATAATAGCTTTGCCTCCTGTCTCCAAATAGACATTTTGAAAATATAAAATAATGCATTCCCTTCCCTTACTCAGTTCGGTAACCAAGACAGACAGAAGAAAAATAGAGGGAGAGCACAGTAATAGCAAGGACAGTGTATATTGCCATGGACAAGTTACCTGGTTTGGTGGCACGCATAATTCATTACTTCCACCCACACATAAAAAAATTTTTGTCTCAAAAATTAGCAATTGGATTCAAACTTCCATCAAAATTGTCCTCAGGCCAACTATGCAATGCTATATTCCAGAACAGTCAAAAGATCAAAAGAAGTCACATGTGAAATGTGAACTTTTGCAAGTATCCTCCAAGAAAAGCCACATAAAAGGAGAGTGAAACTGCAGTAATAAGCTTCCACTGCCTTACACTTATCACCTCAAATACCAGTGCTGCCTATATTCCAGCCATGAGCATTTCTCTTTCTCTTCGTTACTGAAAATTATTTACTTCACAAGTATTTACTAAGGATATGAGGCAACCTGGCTCCATTGCCATCACAGGTTTTCCAGATCTTGAATTGAAAAATAAAATACAATCACAAATGTGGTTTAAACTTATTTGAGTACAGCAAAACTATAACTTAGAGAGGTTAATGAGAAGCAGCTTTAGTTGAGTTTCCCTTGGATTGTTACCCATGTGGTTTGCAGGCAAAGAGCTGTCTGATATGGAAAAATCAGTTGAAGAAGAAGGATGAGTTCCTGCTTCAGGATGCTTGAGATACTGAAATAGGCTACAAAACTATTTGAAAAAAAAAAATCTTCAAAGTCTTTCAAAAAGTTCTGACAAGTTCAGAAGGGAAATAGAGAACTTTAAAGTGTTTCTTTTAACTCTTTCTATTTTATAGAATAAATGACTGTCTGGATCTCATTTTAGACACACTGTTGCTTTTAACAGATAAACATATAATTTGCATCTCGATTAGCAAAAATTTTAATAAAATATCAGATTCCCTAAAACAGGTTTGACTTTTAACCATCACGTATTTTCATCTCAGAAAGCATCTCTCAAGTCTGAAATATTCCAAAGGTAACACCAATATAAAATAACTGTGACCTACCTTCACAAAATAATCCTAGAATCAACTAGGATATATTGAATCAAACTTAACAACAATTTTAAATCAAGTAACTCCACATCTAATAAAGCATTTATTCCACAATTCTGTTAGCAACTACAAACAATTTTAACATGGACCCCAAATCACAAACTTTTAAACTGGTTAAAAGATAATGACATAAGTTAGTGCAGTTGATACATAAGTGTCAGCTAAGTATCTGTAATTCATTTTTCTTTCTGTCCGAAAACGGTATCTATCACAGTAACACTATGTTATGTTGGACAGTAGGTGAAAAACAAAACCTGGTTTGCAAATAATTAATGCCACAAAGAAAACATGAATATTAGCTCTATGCAACAATTGTGGAACACAAAGATCCTACTTCCAGAGCGAAGCAAGATTCAGGGCCTTGGGGTTTCAGTGATGCGTTTTTAAAGAGTATCAGACACTATGACAAACAATTCCTCTGCAGCCATACACCATCAAGAGGTTTTTGGGTTTTTTTCATTGAAACACATAAAGATAGTGGAAATTTCTATCCTACCATATTCTTACTTCATAAGTGGTTTGTTTAAAAATAATTTAAAGAAAATTTTCTAGTCTTTATCTGGCCATATACATTGTGATGTCAATTCTCAAACTACTAACTAGTCCTAATTTCTTATCATACTCAAATGGTTTTACATAACCATTCATCAGAAATTATGTCCAAACACTGCCACTTACGTTTTTGCCAAATAAAACAATATCTCAATCCCAAAAATGCAGCATTTCATTTTGGGAAAAAATTATCACCGCTATTAAACAAAGGTGGAACAGTAAGAATTGCTTCATCCTCATGTCACTATTCTTTCTGTAATTCAGACAAGCTCTTTATTTCTAATGCAAAATTCTGTACTCTATATGAACATAACTGAATACAGCACCTCTAGTAAGATTTATATTCATGCATATATTAAAATACTCCTATTAATAAAAGAAGGCCTCTTAAAAAAATTAAATGCACTGAAGATCAAATTCTCTGATGACATCAATTACTTAGGAAAAGACGATGATATAAAGGCAATCTTTTAAATATTATATACTTGTATTTCCTGAATTCTGCTTCTCTCCACACCCCCCAAAAAAACCCCAACATTTACAGTATGTTATGAATGTTTCTATGGCTTATATATCAAGATAACAAATCTCTTCTCAACAACCACTTAAGCGACAGCCTTATCCCTGAATAGTAGATGTTGGGCTTTCCAATTTTTTTCATGTTTTAAAAGCTAAACATTCTAAAAAACTAGCAACATTTTCCGAAGTCTGAAGGCTTCAATGCAAACAAAGGGCAAGTATCAATCAGGGTATCATTTTATTCAGGTTTATTCATTTTATTGACATGTGTCATGGAGAGTTGCGTTTATACATAACCAATTAAAACGAACTTGTTCAGGAAAAATTTGCCCTATGAATAGGACCAACTACAAAGTTAAAGGGCTACATGTCTACAATTAATTGGTAAGAGCAAGCTGCACTTGCAAAATGCATTAATTTCTTTTGATCTAGCTTTATTTATTTGCCCACATTTTTTAAACTAACTCCCTGAATCTCAAACTCTTCACGGATTCTGTAATCTAATTCTTTATTTCCTACTGTGCATGCACTACTAGTTTTTATTATAGTGGTCTTTCCACATTCACTCGGCAGTAAGTGGTATTTCAGCTAGAGGAGCTCTTTTCTGGCCTACTACAATTCCTTCATTTAAGAAAAAACATTTTTATGAGGAAGAGGGCATTACTCACAAATCTACAGAATGTAGTTCACTACTTGCTACATTCATTCTGTGAGAAGTTTCACACTTTGGAAAGAAAAGTATGTTTGTTCACAGCTAACCACTACCTTTGTAAATAAATACCATCACACACACACTCAGTCTAGTCCATAATTTCAGAATGAGATACTACAAATAAAGCACTTTTCGCCTTTCAAGTACTTCCTGCTTAACAAGTATGTCAACATATGAGAGAAGAAGTAAGGGTTTGGGAGACTGTGGGTCAGTTATTCCTCATTCTTGAATTTCTCAATTGGATAAAAAAAATTAAAAGCTGTTTTAAAAAAAAAAAAAAATATTCCTGTTAAAAAAACATAGCCTTTCTCCCTTTTTTTGTTTCACAGTGAACACAATGCTTGATGAAAAAATAACAGTACCAAAGACTTACATTCTCATATATCATCAGAATACTAAAGCAACAAGTGTTATCACTCCCTGGCCCCACATACACTCACTTTTCTCCTCCCCTTAATGCGCTTTGGGTGAGGGTAAAGGAAACACCTCTAATCATAACCAGTCAAACTGGTCCTTATATCCACCTAGCCTTTGCAGCTAGTAAGAATTTAACCTGAGGAGGAGGAAAGCTTTCACATACACACAGAACCAGGAACACAAGCAAAGACTCTGGGGTTGACTAAAGTTTCAAAAAGGATAAAATTCTTTCTACTGCTGCCTAATACAAAACCACAGAAAAGATGCCTCATTTCTTTGTTGGCCACAAAATAAATTAAATATAGCCTCCTCTTTCCCAAACCCTTCATTTAATTAGCAGTACCACACTATTTCCATTCAGCATTCTCATTTCAACAAGTTCATCTTCCCAAAATTTCAGCCACCACCTTGGCAGGGAAAAAATAAAAATTTTCTATACTGACATACATCACATGATTACTTCCCTGTACTGTCAATGCAAATATCTCATTTTCCTTCACTCTCACATTGCGACCACAAAAACTTTTATATTCTGACCTGTCAGCCTCTTCTTTTACTATCTGTACATATTTACAACTGCATCTACCTTCACTTCTATGGAAAGTTCAACAAAAACAAGTGCCGAGCTTGGTTAAGACCTCTGGGTTGGGCCACAAAGATCAGAGGGCTGAGGCGCCTCTCCTATGAAGACAACCTCTGAGAGAGTTGGGGTTCTTCAGCCTGGAGAAGAGAAGGCTCCAGGGACACCTTAGAGCAGCCTTGCAGTACCTGAAGGGGGCCTTCAGGAAAGCTGGAGAGGGACTTTTTACAAGGGCATGTAGTGACAGGCCAAGAAAGAACTGTTTCAAACTGAAAGAGGGTAAATTTAGACAGGATATTAGGAAGAAGTTTACAGTGTGGGTGGTGAGACACTGGAACAGGTCACCCAGAAAGGTTGTGGTTGCCCCCCTCCTGGCAGTGTTCAAGGCCAGGTTGGATGGGGCTTGGAGCAACCTGGTCTAGTGGGAGGTGTCCCTGCTGATGGCAGGGTGTGGGACCTAGATGATCTTTAAGGTCGCTTCCGACCCACACCATTCTATGCTTCTATGATTAAACTGGTAATTTGTTTGAAAGCTTGGATTGCGTTACTCAAATCCAGTTTAAAACCCTGACAGATTCAGTGGCTATTTTCTTAGCATGTGAGGTAGAATTTAATAGTAACTAGTATTAGTAGAATTCAATTTTTATAACAATGTACTAGTGAAAGAATCAGAGAACATTACCACTTAGAACAGCAGAGGTAAGCATGCAGATGTGTCAAACTGAAAAGCAAAATCAATTCTCGTATCAGGAAATTTCTTTTTGACCTATGTAATTCTGTTGCACCTGGACTAAAAGCACAACCATTTGGAGTTTCCCTAAATCATAAAATGGCATCAGCATCACTGTGATCTAGGGTGGAAGTGAAATACCTCTCTTGGCACCTTGTTGAGCTCGCAAATCTTCCCAAAAATTGAACTGAAAACCAATTTCAAATAGTGACACAATTAGTGTCACCATAGTGACAGCATTTCAGCAAACGTGAAAACAGAGAAAGCAACCACGCATGCAGGCAGGAAGCAGCAGGAGTTGATTTGTCTCCCAGTTAAACCAAGTCCAAGAGACTCCTTACAGTCCAAAATTTCCAAATATACATTCATTACATATTTTTCTACATTGCATGTATTTTTCAAAATTTTCTTTGAAGTAGAAGAAAGAGATACCTCAACAAAAGTATGAAGTAAAACTTAACAGCCAAAAACCTGACCTGAGCTCTCTCAGGACAAAACCAGGGGAAAACAGTTCAAGTTAGAAGCATGGATACTTTATACAAAACTGTAAATCTACTCATGGTACACGAGGGTTTTGTCCTGACTTTGTGAACTACACACAGATCCAAACCCAAGGAAACCAACTTCAAATTTTTATAATTTGCATAGCCTGTGTATCGTAGATGAGAATACATGCTTGTATTCATGCAGATATTAAAAAAGACTTATTTTGTGTAAGTGCCTATAGCTCTTCAGTGATACCTAACATATTCTGTGAGAAATTTCACATATTGTTCATTGAAGAGCGTCTATACAATGCATGTATATTTCTGTACTCTTTAAATCAGAAGGTTCATGACACTGAGGCTAGACTGACTCCAATATCTAAATTATCTTATTTAGGAATACAAACTGTAGAAAGCAATTACTGTCCACTAACTTCTTACTGTCTGGAAGTATGTATAAGACCTTTTAGAGGTGGTAGAAGAGGTATTCAATATTCACAACACAGATGAAAAAAACAAACATCGTGGTAAATCAGTTTATTCTCTGTAAAACTATAGCCACTAGGCAACAGACTGCCCTGCAATCCAAGGCAAAGCAAAGGAAACAACCCCTCCAGGCCAGGGAACACTGCCACAAGAGGGAAGACTCACTCATATATAGCTACCAAACTTTGCTAATGAATATTATTTTCATCAGAATAAAATCAGCTACTGCTGCTTTGGGAGACAGTCATGCTGATTATATTAACACCACATAGTCAGAATTTACTGTTCCAGATATGAAGAAAAGTTCAGGAAAGTGGGAAACAGTGTCATAAAATATGGTTCAGGAATCATGGTCAAGCTCTTATTCCCAGTTTGGTCATCAGCTGTTGATGATCTGAGGGAAGTCATCTCACTATGTGTCCCAAACAGGCTGAATTTTAAAATAGATTTAAAACTTCTTACCTGTTTTACAGAGAGATATATTGAAAAGTGACATATTTTGCTATGAAACAGTTAAGTGTCTTCACCAGAAGATGGCACTGTTAAACACACACACACATATTTAAAACCACTTACCTTCTCCAGGACTGACTGCAGATGGTAGATTGGTCCAGTCTAGGGTCCAGTTGGGCCATGGATGAGGAGAAAACTTTGCTTCAACACCATTTTCCTGTGTGAAAGGAGGGAAAAGAATCAAGACCCTGATCATTTAGCCATGGAGGTTGGTAGCAAAATTCCCACTGAATTTAATGATGTCAGACTTTGCAACACTTTTAGCCTAACTGAAACTGAACAGGCAGCTGACTCTATATAGAATTCAAATTACTTATTTCTCTCATTTCAACAAGAAAGCTCTGTTAATTTTCTTTAGGAAAATGCTGTCAGCCTATATGCAAAAAATACTGAGAGTTATGGAACATGATGGAGAGTTTTCTTAAATAAAACTCATTAGAGTTCCTAGATATTCAAAGTTCTAACCAAGCAGCAAAAAATCAACAGAAACAATGGAATAATGAAACCAAACATAAAAGCAATGGGTTTTTGTCACCCTTTATATAAATATCTTTAAAAGAAGAAGACAATATTGAAATTCAAACAAAAAGTTACTTTGATTATTCAGAACTAGTGATAGGGCTTCCAGCAGTCCTATCTTTGTTCAATTCCTGAATTAGTCAAATGACAACAAAAAAGCAAAATAATTTCTAAGTCAATGCATATCAAACAGAAGGCAGGCAAAATGTATTAAACCATCAAGACAGTGAGACTTAGCTTCTGCAATTCTAAGTTTCACCTATTCCAAATCAAGCAGAATACTACTATTAAAAATAACTCATTAAAAAGCTTAAATTACCATTAATTTAGTCATAGTTGGCCTTGGTCCACCTATAAAATGACTGTCTTTATTCTCCTCTTCTAATTCATCAGGGACTGAAGAGAAGTCTTGGAGCTGTTCCCCTGAAGCAGACATCAACTCTGGAAACTGGAGAAAGTCCATGTTGCATTTGCCAGCAGCTTTCTTTACTCCAGGTACTTCTTGAACTCTTTGATACCAACTGGATATCAGAGGCAAATTTACCAGATTTTTGCCTTGTTCTTTGCTGAAAACCTAGAAAAAGAAAATGGAAAGATTACTTGCTACTGTAAATTTCTCCCTACAAGCCACAAGAAGGCAAGAACTACAGAAGTGAGCTCAGCTCCATGCCAAGCATGCTTACTCATAGTATGATGCTAACGTAAAAAGCTAACTAATTAAGAGCTCAGGCCTGCAGGTGGAATTGCCAGTTGGCCTCTTAGATTTTATCAGAGGTTCCTATTTGCTTAATAGGGTGAAAAGATTTACGTGACCAATTTTAATCCTAATTTCAGTCAGTAACACGTAAACACAATTTAAATAATATTATTAAATAAAATTGTAAATAAAATTCCCTAACAAGGGAATGTTTCATTTTGTTTGGTAACCACAAAACAAAAAACAAACAAACAAAAAACCCAAATAAACCACCACACCAAAAAAACCCCAGGAATTTGCAATGAATACTGAACTCTAAGCAAGATGTTGTGGCACCTGAGTGCTCTTCCTTCCTATAGGCACCCTGCAACCCTTAAAAGCTCATCCACTTGATGCAAGGGAGCAATCCCCCACACGTCCCAGTGCTGAATAAACATACATACTTTACAACTTACGAGTTGTGGAGTCTTTCTGCGTATCACACTGAAAGCTGTTTTGCCAGTAACTGCAAGCCTGAAATACCTTTGACTACGTGGTAAGAGCAAAACAGGCACAGACATACATTGTCTCTGGGATTTATTGAAGTCTTTGCACTAGATTTGTGACGGTTTTTTTAACTAGCACTGAATCCAAAACTTTAAAAAAAAATCAGATAATTACTCAAACTTTTTTACCATCTTAACTTCATATTTTTACACAGAATGATAACTAGTATATTTCTTTTCTGAATTAAGTATATACGATGGTGAGATGAAGTGGCCTCCAACAGAAATTAGCTCTTTAAGTGTAAACAATAAATTCTTAAGCAAGAATACAATGCACATAATGCAAAAAAGATACCCAAATCACATTGTTACATGAAGATCAGCTAATTTTAAAAATTATGCATTTGGTGAACTGAAGTAATTTTTGTTTGGGTTCCCAAATATTTCAGAACAGTGATGAACATCCTATAATAGGAGAGGCTGTGAAGTCTCCATCCTTACAGACACTCAAAACCTGACTGGACACAATCCTGGTCAACCGGCTCTAGCTGACTCTGCTCTGAGCAGGGGGGTTAGACAAGATGACCTCCAGAGGTGACTTCCAACCTCAACTATTCTAACCTCAACTATTCTGTGATGCTGTACCTGCTTTAAGCAGAAAATTTAAAATCCTGATTACAGGAAAAGGCAGAAAAGGACATACAAAAGAGCACTCCTCCACATATCTGTCCTCAGTGTGGAAATAAGAATTGGTAAAGAACACTGAAAATGACACAAAATTTCAAGCAGCTTTCTTGCATTCTGTGTTTATTACGTTCTTAGGGTAATCACCAGTAATTAGTAATAGCTAAAGGAGCAAAAGAAGGATGAACTGTGTAATTTTAGCATCTAATTCAATAACCTAATAGTAAGACAGACTGAAATACAATAATACAGTTAAGGAAGAAGTATTTTAGAGAGCAATTCTAAGAGGCGTTGTTACACCTGATAACAAGTACTCTAAATCGTATTTCAAAAAGTGAATAGTGGTTTCTCCCAGATGGAGAACAGAGCTTTTGTTATTATTCTATTAATTTTAAACCAATAGAGTAACAAATTTAACCTCAGAAAGATAACAGAAATTGAATGAGGTAATGAAAAACAACCCTTCTGATTCATTATCTTACTTCTGCTAATTACAATTACAATATTTATTGTATGATACTTTCCAGAAACAGATCCATTGAAGACTTCACTATTATTCACACCCTAAAGCAAAGTGGAAGTGCAAATATAATGATTTTTTTAAAACACAATCCAGGAAGTCCAGTTATATAAGTGATAAATAACATTTTAATACAGAATTAAACTCTGGCACTTCCATCAACAAAAGCAGTTTCCAACCCACTGACTGCAAGAAGCTCTCAGATGCAAGTTACTAAATTTGGATAACTGTAGGAATCAAGATATAGTTGCTTATAAAACTGATCATTCACCAGAGACCAGAAATAAAACAACATTATCCCCAAGCTTCTATAATTTAGGTAAAAATGAAACTAAAAAGACAGTTTTTTAGGACAATCCTTGGTGCTAACTAACAAAACTGTATTATACAATACGTCATTTGTAACCGGTAGACCACGAGGGCTCAAGGATCACACATGAAAAGCAAATACATACAGCATTCTCAGCTGCTCAAGGTACATCTACAGAACAGTTTCAATTGGACTGCTGAAATCAATTAAGCATCTGATCCAAAATATTCTCACGCCTAGCTTCAGTAAATCAAATATTACTGTAAAAAGTTACCCTCTTATTTAAAAAGGCCTTGGAAAAATAAAGAAAACTGAAACACATTGAAGTTCTAAATACAGAAAATGCTGTCAATTCCCAATTCTGTGACTTGCAAAACAAACAAACCAAGCAGAGATTAATTAATACCCATTTATGTAAGATAACTCATCATCTCTAATTAAAAGGTAGCCATATTAACCTATTTCTGGACTCCCATAATGCTATCATCATACAGAAATCCACTGGGGATTATGATCGTGGTTAAAGATGTTATAACTCAGACATTTGTCACATACTAATGTTTGTTAGTAATTATCTTGATTTTAGAAATTGTTTTTCTGAATCAGGCTAACAGCCTCTTCTCCAAGAACCCCATTTGTTTTCAAACACCATAAGGCAAATTTGGCTAAACAACTTACAAAATTAAAATGAAAATACCAACTTCACTCAGAGCTCTTCCTGGCAACAGACACCAGTCTAGCTGTCAAAGAAATTGCAGGATTACTGGTAGTAGGCAACCTTGTTGTATCTATCACATTACTGTCACGAGAAATAAAGACAGTTGTTATTTCCTTATTTCTTTTCTGTGTATACATCCTCATGAAACTAAGTACACAGATTGTGCTGTGTGCAGTGCCATAGAAGTTTTTCTCACTGTAAAACTGGTTTTGAAGCTGAGCTCAAGTTGCTTGCACTACTAAGCCCTACCTCTTTCCAGAAGTAAGAAAAGGGTAGAGGGAGAAAAGGCAGGCCAGGGAGGAGGTTAAAAAAAAAGTAAAGAAAAATCAAATTGCATGGCTTTATTAGACTCAAAACATATTTTGATATATTTTCCTAACCCAGATGTTAAGATATTTGTACAACAGGACCTGCAAGACACTTACTAGGTAAGTGCTATAAAAACAACCAACACACACACAGAGCCCGGATAAATTTTGTACAAAGTGAGAGATCCACCACAAAAGATTCAATACCAAGTGACTGAGGTGCTCCCTACAAGCTTTTAACAGATCATTGATCTTAAGGTACAGAGACATGAATATTTTACCAGTTCAAATTAAGCCGAGTTGACACAAGCAAAGGCCTGGCAAACTACATCCTGGAGTGCAGGAACTTCCAAAATCAGCTCTGCCACTTGCGACACTGTTTCTACAACATTCTGTGTGGGGAAGCAAAGATTTTCCCAGTTTTCCACATTCCATGTGGTGCCCTGACTGCCAGCTGTGTCAGTGCTTTTCCTGTTTTATCTTGGTGAAACTCTCTGAAGGTTTCAAATTTCTCCATATACAGACTGGGAGACCTTTTGAGATCTCTGAACAAATCATAAGACATTATGATTTACTCAGAATGAAATTTTGCATATCCCCAATATATCCAGTGTCTATACTACTTCACTAGCATACATGGTGTATGCACTCATTGTGCTGTGAAAACCTCTTGATATGAAGGAAAAAACCAAGGGTTAAGACAACTGCAAACAACGCATTCCAGTATTGGCAACATGTGAGGCTGACTGCAAATGAGGAGAGACAAAGGCAGATAGATTTGAACAGATCACACTCTTGGCATTTCCAAAATATACAATCTGAAAGGAAAAAATTCAACTCCCCTGAAGGCAAATGTGGACTTCCTATCACTGACCACAAAGGTAACACAAGATTCTATTGGGGGGGGGGCGAATAAATAAGCAGCCAATCTCATAGGACTGCAAGGAGTATCTTAACTTTTCAGTTACAAACTTCACTCCAAGAGCTTCTAGCAATGTAACCTCTTCCAATGAACTTCTCCTTTCACTGCAGCAAAAAAAGGACCTTCCACAAACTGTGGAGAATGGTTTAATACCAACAATACTATGAATGACAAAACTACAGATTACTGATGTTTCAGGGGCTGACCCACATCCCAAAGAAACTGGCTCCATAGACACACCACCTCATTTCTGAGCAGGGTCACAGTGATCAGTCCTTGCTTGAAGAATATAGACTAAGTTTTATAAAAACAAAACTGTACAGAAGAATAAAAGGTTTGCTGATACGTAGGTATTATGCCCTCCTAGACACCCATATTTATCTACAGATGTGCAATGAAACTGGTTTATTTTGTGCGAAGGCTTGATAAAAAGCACCCATCTGAGAGAGACTAAAACCAGGTTGGACTACACGAGAACATCTCCCAAAGAAAGTAGTAATTCCTAGGAACTAGAAGAAAACAACAGGAGAGATTAAGAATAAATAACCAGTTATGAGGAGAAATAAGCAAATCTGAAGTCACAGCACATTGTATTTTAAAAATAAGTATTTGTAGACAAAAAAAAAATAAAAAAAAATCAAGATAATCTCATGAAATTACATACCAGTAGCATAAACAGAACTTTTTCCCCAGCCAATACCCAAGGTACCTCTTCAGCTCTAGTATGTGCAAGGAAAGTCAAGGATTTACACCTCTAAAAAGTCATCATAGTCCCTGAATCTCTATTCACTCACTGCCTCCTTAAAAGACATTCTCACTTTCCTAGAAGGTACTTGTTTGCTTTTAGGTATATCTGTCAAGATAAAGTTACATAAAATTTTGAGGTTTTGCTGAAAGGAATTCCAATTCAGATAATATCCATGTGATAAAAGTACAATAAATTGGGTAGGAATTAATTTTGTCTTGCCCTCCATACACTGAAAGCAAAATTAAAACAGCTTTACTTCCTTTTATTCTGTGCCTGTTACAACGTACATTAAGTGTCCCATTTTATATCCCTCGTGGTGGCCATCCCTTATAGTATTCTAAAATTATTATACCATTCTTAACCCTCCCTCCTTTTAAATTTGCAATTTATGATGGAATCAAAATTTCAAATCCCAAAAAATTCCTCACAGATGAAATGGTCTCATTTTAGCAAATATCCATTGACTCATGGTCGTAAATCTAGTACAATAAATTTAAGCAACAAAATATGTTCATGCTTACCTACTTTTGCTTTATGCATATATGAGTGTTCCTTAAGTGTCCATTTTAAGTATTTTCATGGAGGAATTTTCTAGGCAACTAAGTGCCAAAATATTTCAGCATACTATTTTAAGAGTTAACAGTGTTTACTAGCTATTGATATGCTATGTATTTAGGAGTAATTTTGGTGATCTCACCAATCCCTGGGTTTTTGTTTGTACAAAAACAAAGACAAATTTTCTGTTTCAGGTTAAGTTCACATTGCAAATGCCACAATATATTTTTAAATTAACACATTTAAAAAAAACCCCCACATATACACTGCTTAATATTTGCAGAACTTGTCATCTTACCAAGAACTGATGGATGCATGGCAAAAGCACTATATCTGCCAAGGTAAAATAAAGCCCTTCTGCAAAAACGTGGTCCAAAAGTGGAAGGTCAGAGGTTTTTGTTCTTCTGATGTGAGGGGCCACCCTGTTGACCGCATCTGGTACTTTCTGGACAAGTAGCTTGGAGAAAGCTATGCTCAGTTCCAAATTTGGGAGTCGATGTTCATGCATTTCCACTGTTTTTCTTTTCTCTGTTGCTTCTTTACCAAGTACAGGCACTGCAGCCTTGGCACCTGCCTTCTGTTCTTGAAGTTTCTGCCTTCGAATTTTGTCATCATTATGTACTCGAACAGGTTCTCCAAGCTTCCTTTCAAGCTGTAAAATATCAGGAGGAACAATCTGACAGTGCTCAGGAGATGCCGTCAAAAATCCTTCAACAGCCAGAGGTATGCTGATCTCACAAAGTCTGGTCCACTGGCTAACCTGTCAGATAAATTTATGCAATTAATGTCTCTACAGAAAAGAGAAACAAAATCCAGGGCACCTTTTTGTACACTTTAAGCAAATTCCAGACAAAGATGGTAACTCCAGCTTTTAATATATTCTTTGATTATTCTAAAAGCTCAGATATTTTGTAATACTTTTGCAATAGCAGAATTAGGAAACTAAATCTTGTATGTAACAGAATGAACAGTTATACAGTACAGCATATTTTTATTCCTTATTATTAGCGTAAGATTAGGGTGGCTGCGTAACTAATGAGAAGCAAAGCTGTGATCAATTTATATGTGTCATCTCTACCAAGTGCTGGTAATAAAACCAGAAGATTGCACCACAGATTTTGAGCACATTTATTTTACAGAAATGCATTATATTATTAGTGGTCTTTTAGCATTCAACATCAAAAAACTTTATTCTAACCAGATACCACCTTAAAATAAATTACTTGGTTTTTTTCATATTCTTATCCTTGTCCTCTTTTTCTGTACTGAAAGGCTTAAAACTTTTAAACTCGTCTTATTCAGTCTACTCACTTTGCAGTCATCTGAAACATGGAATCAAGTTTTCCAGCAGTTCCAAGAAGAGATTAGAAACAGAGGCTTCTGGAGGATGTTTCTTTATGCTAGTGCTAGATGGACTAACACAAGGATATGTTTTCCTAGATCTGCTATTCACTAGTAGGAATGAACTGGGTTTGAGGCACAGTAATCAATGGCAACAATGAATGTAGTGATCATGAGAAAGTGGAGTTCAATCTCTTGAGAGGAGCGAGAAAGGTAAGCCTAGACGCATAAACTGCAACATGAGTAAACTGCTATGTGACAAATGAGCTGACATACCAACTCCAAGGGTAGCAGTGGCTAATGGTTCACACACTACTTGAAGGTCAGTTAGAGTGGAACTCTTCAGGGGTCTATGCCGCGGTCTATCTTATTTATTTTACCAGTAATTTGGAGGGGGGAGATGGTATACACTGACATCAAGGATGACAGAGTTGAGCGGAGCAGTCAATAAACTCTAAGAAACAGCTTTCATTCACCGGTTGCCTACACAGGCTAGAGAACAAGCTGACAGGAACTTCCTGAAACTCAGTAAAACATCCTGCATCTAGGATGGGCTAAAGTCCTGTAATGATACAGGCTAGGGACTAACTACTTGGCCAAGTAGCAGCTCTGCTGAAAAGACCCCAGACATCTTGATGAGCATAAGCCAGCAGCCCACACTGATAAAGGCTAACAGTTTATGATGCTCTTGAAATAAAAATTAACAATAAATTATGTATTTCTTAGTTTACTTCAAACTGGAAGAGCTGTACTTTGTAACTCATTGAAACTATACTGCTAGACATGAAAAAATATTTGACCCATATTTTTTTAATCTTAAGGTTCTTTTTTTGTGGCTAAAAAGTAGTATCTTCAAGAATAATTCTTTTTTATCTTCATGTCAAAATAGAGACACTTTTCCATTGAGAAAATTTCATTTTCTAAGCAAAATAAGTTTCTTACTAAAGGAACTTCGTTTACATCAGTATTAAGAGTCTACTTCAGAGTATTTGTTATAAAAAACCTTATTAATATACCTAAGAGAAAGAGATGCACTCACTTCAGCACAGGCTTTTAAGCAGGTCTTCTTAAAGCCTAAGAGTTCCAAAACATCCTTTTTAGATGGATCTGCCTCATATGTTTTCTGTATTATATGCCTTAAGACAACAGAAAGTCCAGCTCGGCAGAACTTGCTATCTTTCACAACAACAGCAGGTAAACAGCAACTCTGCACAACCACTGGAAGCTGACATCTGGAGATTAAATGGACCTCAAGATCACCAAGGAGGTTTTTTGTCACAAACCCATCATCCACATTTTCACCAGTTGGCACTAAGAAAATTTTGAATAATTTGCAGTCACAGTAGGATAGCAAAAACAGCGAAATAGATGTATGAAGAGGAAAGATACTATCTCTGTGCTGATGAGAAAAGCCCAAATATAAATGTTCTTCAGCAACACTTTCTTTCATCTTCCTCCTGAGCTGAAGTTCCTGAAATAGAAATCAGGGCACAACATTGATAAAAGAATACAGAATACAAAAAAGGGGGTTTGGAACAGTGGACCTTCCACTATCTGCTAAAACTGATTTTAACATAAGACATTATTAAAGACGTCCTGCCTGACTAAGTGGACTGCAGGCCCTTCTTGAGAGAACAGAATTGTTTCACATATACACTAGCTTTTCACATACAAAACACTGATAAGGAAATGATCTGTGTAAATTTTTTTTTACATTTTAGCATATTTTTGACATTAAACAAAACATACAAAACCAAAAGAAAACATTTCCTTTTAAATTCTTTAGTTTATAACATTTTATAGCAAGGTGTGGGTTTTTTTAAAAATCAATAATCTCTCACAACATTAACCACATATGATTGAAAAAAACAAGTTCCTGAGCACATATCTACAACAGTCAGTTTCCTAATGCACACATTTGTCTTTCTGTAACTGTAGGAAGGCATATATATATATGGTATTTCAGCCATGGGAGATAGTATTGGTTTCTGTCTTAAAATTAATATAGTCTGGCACAATACTAACTGGAGGTCAACAGAACACATAAGAAGAAAAAACCTGTTCATTTTAAGAATGCTATATGAACACCTCAAACACACAACTATTTTAATGTTAAATACAACAGCAATATAGCTGAAATTAGTGTCTTCTCCTTACATTAAAAACTTGAATTCAATTTCCTTATACTTGGTTGAAAATTACATTTTTCCTATTAAACTATTCCATATCAGTTTCATATAAAGCAATGATGCAATAATTTTTCTGCTCCACACTCAGTAAAATTGCCCATTAACTAAGAAACCACAGTTCATATTGAAAAGCTTTAGACACTAGATGGCACTCTTAAAACAATCATTATAGAAGAAAGCCTTATCACAAGAGAAAGAAATCTGCATGTTGCTAAGAAAGGCCAATATGGTTTTTTATACACACATATATATAAAGCACAATTGACATCGGAACAGCATTAGTCTTTCAAATAACTGTCTAGATTAATAAATTCTCTGTACAGTTCTATGAATAGGATGTGATTATTTTAAAAGCAAAAAAAGTTTTTCATTTGATAACTAGATTACTGAATTGACCTTTTTTTTCAGGTAGATATGTACATCAAGTTTACTATTTTATATCTTCTACCACTGGGCCAAATCAGTTGTCCAAAAAGAGGCAGTGGAAGAATAAAATCAAGCCCACCTGACATTAAGTAAAGACCATAATAATGATTATTATAGTGAAGTATTTTTAAACCATTACATGACTTTGTCTCAGGACAACAGTGGCTCAACATGATGGTACTGTTGGTTTTCTTTAATTAATACACCTGCCACACAAAGACTAGTACAATGCATGATGAAATACCTACTTTTCTAAAAGCCATTTTATTTGGATAAATCTTGACAGCATGTAAGTCAAGACAGCAATATCGTAAGTGCAGCTCTGCAGAAGACACTATATAGCAAATACACTGTTGAGATTAGTTCAGAAGAGTTAGTCTTGCTGGCTAAATCCATAATTACTAGCATTTAAACTAATATCCTCGACTACAGTACTTCTTTCAATATTAAACAGTACCCTCATATGCATTTGGGTTGTTTTTATTTCCCATGGGAACTCATAGAGCATACAACCCCAGCTTTTCCTGCCCACTCTAGCCACTCAGACATACACATTCACCTTACAAATCACTTCACTGAATTTCTTTTTCTGGTTGAGCTTACTGGTCAGCTTTTTTGGTCATTATCATGTTGTATAGAACTGCTAAATATTTTGGTTAATTCTGAGAAGGTTTCTATTTTCAAAGTATATTATGCTGTAGTTCCGATCTGTTATTCACCTTCTCTTACAAATTGTTCCAAATCCATCACTCAGGATTGCACAAGTAAAACATTAACCTTTTCACCACACAGGTGCTCTCAATAGGTTCACTGGCCCTTGCCCATTTTCATCAGAGTAGCAGCTCTGAAGCACTGTTTCCCCACAGAGAACAATACATCATTAGACTAAAAATAAAAACCAAATACTTAAAGATGCACAAATAAAGGTACTGCTTAATAAGGCTACTGATTAAAATTACAAAAATGCCCTGCTGTGAAAACTAGCACATGAAAGGTGAACACTGTCGATGGGAATTCTCCTCCAATCTGTTGAGAAAATTTTCTTCTACCCGGTAGCAATGAGTATAATAGACTGCAGCCATCAGTCCGCCCCAGAGACAGTAACTGAATGGAAATAATGACTTAGTAGTTATTGGTCTGCTCTGTATTCAACCCAGTAAATGCCACAGCTGACACTATCCTATTAATCCACTCATCTCCTTGAAGTTTGAAATTTGACTTGAAATTTGTCTGGTCAAATTCAACTATTCTTATACTCAGGTACACAGCTATCACATACAGAAGTGACAGGGCACGTACACATAAACCAGTACCAGGATCTTGCTGAAGCAGGATAATCAGGATATTGTCCAGAGCTACCCACTCCATTCTCTTGACAGTGCCAGAAAATGGGATTATGCATGCAGCCCACTCCATTTAGTCCATAGTATCTTAATGTAAAGCCACTTCCCTCCACCATTTTACTTAAGGCTCTGGATTTTGCACTGAAGCAAAGGCAGAGTCAGGAAAAGTCTGTTCTTCTAAATGCCTTGAAGAGAGAACCTCTGGGAGACAGCTGAGCCATATAGGGTGGTTACTAACTTCTTCAAAACTCAAAGTAATTTTTTGTGAACATACACAGTAATTTACCACTACTTAGCTGCAACTTGGTGAACTATACCAGAGATATTGAACTATTTTTCTGAACCTAAATGAACTTTCCCAAATACAGAAAGAACACAGAAACAATGACATTCATGATCTACTTTTACAGCTTAAGGACAGTGCTGCTGCATAATCAGAACATTTTGCAGAACTGATTGAGAAAAAAATCTTTTGGGGAGGGGAAGAAGGAAAGGCCAAGACTTTTCTTCCCCCTCAGCCAGAGCAGTAAATTAATGTCATTCAGCACAGCCACAAAAGTGCCTGTGTAAAGGACATGGTAGAAATGTGCAACTGCAGGTGACAGGGAGCCCAAGAAATACTTCTTTTGACAGTGGCTAGACAGCATCTGCTGGTCTTGGTACCACACACTGAATCGGCTAAGTACCCTCCAGTCCCACACCTTGTCAATTATGCCTTCGCCAGAGTCAGTTCAGACTGCGATTCGGCTCTTAATTATAGTCTCCTTCTGCAGGTAAAGCCACCTCACACAGGCTCGGTAGTGCTTAAAATAAGCTCAGAAAGCCTGTAAGAGAGGTTCTCAATTAAGACTGTCCAGCACAACACAAGTTACTGTACTAAGCGGCTAGCAGTCCTCCAGTATCTGCCTGTAATTATCTGCTCATGAGCCCAAAAGGACCTAAAAGTTCTCCAGTAACTCTCCATAGAATTGTACAATTCACCTCCATGAAACACAAAGGGCTGGTGAATAGGTCTACAGAGGTAAGCTAATGCTCAGTGTGATTTGAAGTTCAGCTGCTTAAATGCAGGTAGCTATATTAACCAAAAAAAACCACAGGACTTTCATTGATCATTGACGGGAACCTCAGGACTTAGTGAACTTGCAACCAGTATCTTCTGTTGAATTTTCTGATATATGAAAAAGTAATTTCTACGTTTTCTTCTAGCTGGATAAATAGTTGTAGTTAATAAGTTTTCCAAAAGTTAGATTCTCATTTAACTAGTTTTTGTGCACACACTGAAGATGCATTTATCCCAAAATGCAAAACATTTTAAATAGCACTCGCTCATAAAGCATTCATTAGATACTCAGATTTTCTTTTTTTTAAAAAAAAGTACCCATAAAAAACTGTAGGGGGGGGGAGGGGTCTCAAATCAAGGTGAGGGAGAGAAAGGTTAAACTAAGGCAGCTATTTCAGTTATTCAGACTCTCACCACATGGGAGAAGGGGAAATCCAAAGATGAAAATTATGGTCAATATTATGAGAATTTCCTTTTTAAAGAGTCACAAACAGTGACAGTATCAATACAACAACAATTAGCCAACCCAGTTAGTAATTCTGAACAAAATAAAAACCAACTGTAAATCACTAATTTCTGAAAAAAGTGCAAGCAATTAACATCTTACACTTAAATGCAGAATAAACTCCAGAGCAGGAGGTGCTTAGGGACATGGTTTAGTGGTGGACTCAGCAGTGCAAGGTTAACGGTTGGACTTAATGATCATACAGGTCTTTTCCAAACAAAACAATTCTATGATTCTATCAAAAGCCTCTTTGCCACAAAAAAGATCATCCAGTGACTACCTCAAATATCTATCTAGGAAATTTTCTTTTTCAGCCTCAGTCAGATAATGACCAAGGTAAAGCCACCTGTTACATTCAAAGGGCTCATATCTTGAATTACAGAGCAACCACTCAAATTTTCCTCTTTTCTCATTCAACATTTCTAGAATTACTAAGACGAGAGCAGCATTACTAGAATATTGTAACAGAGATTTTAGAGATCAAACACATGAGCTAATACTAGAAAAACGACTTTTGTCCTGGACACAAACTTTGCCATATACATGGCTGAACTGCAAGGACTGCATTCACTATCACTGTCAGAAAGCACAAGCATTGATGTTTGTCCAAATTCATACTGGCAATTCGACACTCTATAAATACCACAGATCTCTTATTGTCTCACATTTGATTGGATCACCATTATTTCTCCACAACTGGAAGCACTGAATCCTCTTCCCTTAATACAGCCATATACCAAAAATCATTAATCTGACCTATTGTTTTTCCCTTACCTTTAGACTGAATTTAAAGTATGCTATTCCGATTGTATAAAAAGATGTTAGCAATTTCTTAACAAACTGGAAAAGAATAGAAATTATTAAGTATGGGCATGTTTGCAATTATGTATTTTCAGACCAGGACAGACTTTTTCAGACTACAAGGCAGAGAGAGCTAGCAAGAGAAAACTCCACTCTGCTTTTTGCATTGAGCTTTTCAACATCAACAGAATTACTCTAATACTTTGATTCCCACAAAAACTTCAAAAAGTATTTTTAACAAAAAGGGCTTCTGTAATGACTGCAACTCAATACACATTTATTTCACTAGAATAGCAAAGCATTCAGTCTGGATTTATTTACATTGCTAGTTACCGTAAAAACTTCTATGTCCCTTCATCACAACAGCAACTGAATGCCTTGGACTTTCCCCTCAAAAGCCCGGCAAGGTGGAAGTTCCCCGTGTTCCAGTTATACACGTGAAAAAGCTGAAGCACTAGGTTTAGGTTTGTTTTTGGTTTTTTTTGTTTGGTTGGTTTTGGGGCTTTTTTAAGTTTAGATTTAGATCAGGTTCACACAGTACGTCTGTCCTAGAACAATCCTAAAAATCAGACATTTTCTGTAAGGGTTTTGATGTTTGGTTGGTTGTGAGGGTTTTTTTAAGTCCAGTCTACGAATACATTGTAAAACTACAATCAGCCTAACTTTATTCCCAAATCTCTGACAGTAGAAAAACCAAAATAAATCTGTCAATGAATTCTGTCTGTAAGTGACTTTACCTGTGTTTCCTTATTGTTTCCTGACAGAAGATATGGTCTTCTTGCATAATCACTTCAACTGAACTACACACACTTACACTGCCATACCCCACCTTTCTCCCGTCTTTTATGTTAGAGAATTCCTCCTAACATCTCGTCCCTAACCACAGATATTTATAAAGTCTCATTTCCGGTATCTTTTTGTTTATAAGATAGCTGTTTTCTGCACTATTTTGGCTCAGCAGAGTACATCTTCCTTCTGGATTTATGGACAGCTTCTTATCTGAAAGGCTTAAGAGCCTACCTGATTGCCTGTTCTCACTTACATATTTCCACATAACCACTACCCTTCCATTACACAATAAATTCATGAATCCTTGGTAGCTTAACAAAACAAAAGCAACCACAGACATACACAACAAAAGAAAATATGAAACACAGAACTAACAAGACACTATACTATTCACTCAACAGTATTTTTGTCAGCACCTTTTTTCTCTATTTAGACTATAAATTCTGTGGGAAGAGATTTTTTTTATTCTAGACATGCCTTATTTACAGTAGCCACTGCTGAAAGAGGGAAAGGGGAAAGTAATGAACACAGGGTTTGCAACACAACTTAAAGACAAGATAAATAATGTTGTCTACTTTTGGTATAAAAATCACTTTGGCTATTTAAAAATAATAAACATTAAGTGTAATTTTCACTAACTACTGTTTGCCACCATTTTCTCTTCCCTTTCAACATGCACTAAACAACAGTTAAACCAGCTTCATTGAGCTACTGTGTTAACAATGCAATAAAGAAAATTACTGGTTTAAAAACAAATGTTTCCCAGGAAAATTGAAAATTAAAAATAAATAAGTACATAAACATACTCTTCCTTTTAGGTCCTGAAAAAGATCTATTTGCTGATTACTACAGGGCAAAACAACTTTTGCTAAACAGACATATCAACATTAGAGATGTTCAACATAGTAAGTAATAAGAATGCCGTTTTCCTCGTAATAAGAATGTAGTTTTCCTTCAGCAAATATTTAACTTGGTACAAACTAGTACTTGTGCTGTAAGACAGGAAACTTCGGAGGCTGGATTATACTTCTACCCAGACACTCAGCTTGCTGCACCAGTTTAGGGCCATCACTGCAGCCTCGACGCAATCCAAAGAGAAGAATACGAGCTTTTCATTAACAGCTTCAAACCAGAACTTCAGACACGTACATCAAAGGTGCTAATGGCCCAAGGAAATAAGACACGGGCTATGAAAAAAAGCGGTCAAACTCTAGAAATCCAGCATAATAAAATTCAGTTACTGCAGGAAATAATACCCGCGTTACAATCCCTTCGCAGATCTGCTGCATAAACCCTCCGCTCCCAGCTCCTCTGCCATTCCTCAGCCCAGAACAATCAGACCCGGCGGTCAACACCGAAACCTTTTCTTTCTTTCATTGCTTTTTTTCTATTTTTTTATTTTCCGAAAAGCTCAGCCGCAAGGCACCAAGTGTCTGGGGAATGACACAAAGGCTGCCAGCGCCTTTCCCGCCATCAGCTGTTACCGGTCTTCCCCTACGAACACCCCAACCGCGGGTTCCCAGCCAGCCCCCCTCACGCAACAAAACTAACGGCAAACGGGGCCCGGCCG
>VZRW01009217.1:32776-57381 GCA_013398125.1 Aegotheles bennettii
TTCCTGCGCGCGCGCCTCCCCGGGCCCCGCCCACAGCGCGGGGTGCGCGCCCGGAACAGCTCCCCCTGGGCCCCGGTTGTGCGGGAGGGCTGTGGCGGCGCCAGCGGGCTCGGCTCTGGACAGTGCCTGCTCCGGCACAGCGTCCTCCTCCTCCTCCTCCTCCTCTCCGGTAAGAGCGCGGCAGGCGGCCCCGCGGGGGCAGACGCGGCTTCGGCGGCACCCGGGAAGAGGCGGTTTGGGAGGAAGGCGAGGGGAGCCCCCCCGCACGCACGCTTGGCGGCCGTTGCCGCTGAGTGTCCCCGTGGGGTGCGGCGGCCGTGCGGGCCCTGTGGGTGCTGGCGTCTGGAAGGGACGGTGCCTCCGGGGCCCACGGACACTGCCGGTATCACCGAAATCCGGGGAAATAAACTCTCCAAGGAGAATGAGGGGTTAGAACGCCCACGTTATTTGATTACGATACCGGGCGCGGGGGGCATCACTCCGCCTGTCGTGCACACCGAGAAGAGGCAGTTCATGGTTCATAGATCTTAATTGCATACACATTAGCCATAGTTCCACGAAATACCCGCCTGTTTCCCTGTACCTTACTGCATGTGGCAGTTTGGGAAGGCCTCGCGCATGCGCTGTGAATGTGAGGAGTGGTCCTTGGTGGCCCCTGGTAATGGTTTGAGGAGGAATCCCTCTGTTCACTGCACCCTTTGATGGGCACACGGCATTTCAGGACACCAGAGTGTTTGCTCAGCTCACCAGTTATTTGCATGGTCTTGCTGGTGCAGATTTATGGCCCTGAGAAGCCTCTTTATCTGTCTGCTCCTGCAGCTGTGTACCTGTTTCCCATGTCGTATCCGAAGACACAGAGGCCCACATCCATTTGAAGGAGAATATTTGGAAACTTAATAGTTAAGTCTCTGCTGCACATCTTCCCTATCTGCAGAGTCCCTATACACAACAGACAACAGAATGCTTGTTTAACCCAGTATCACCAGTGCCGCAGCCTCGAGGAAGTCGGGCCGGGGCAGTACTGGGCGTGGGAGGTTCCCCAGAGCCGTTCTGGGCTCTGCTGGGCTGGGAGCCAGTTGCACTGCTCTGCCTCGGCAGTGTCCTTGGGTGGGAGGCACTGGGTCCTGCCATTTGGCTTCTTTGTATGCGGGCTCAGTGGTCAGCACCTTAATGAAACCGGGAGATTTGGCTCCTCCTTTGTGATGGGGACTGGCCCTGGGCTTGGCTCCATGAAGGAGAACACAGTGGCCTGTGAGCATGGACAGCAATTTGGAAGAAACAGACCAAGCAAATAGAGGTGATGTGTGTGTAGTACAGGGCATGTAACTTTCAACTATAGGATGGTTTTGGACTCGTGACTCCTGGGGTGTCCTGCACAGAGACAGGAGCTGGACTCGATGATCCTGGAGGGTCCCTTCCACCTCAGCATGTTCTGTGATTCTAAAACATGGCAGCATTTTATTCTCTTTAAGCATTTGATTTTTGAAGAGTGTCTTCTAGATGAGAGGCCTTTTCTTCATTCTTAAGGGAAACGTCAGGGAGAAATTTGGTGCACCTATGTTGCAAAGGATGGGGTAGTGGCTTTAGTGTAACTAATTCAGAAATTCAGTTTTAACTAAAGTTTGGTTCTTCCATCAAGACATCACCAGGAGGATGATATCTAGGGAATTTGTAAACCTGATAAATTTTGGTAGGTATTGAACTAAGGAAAGGTGAAATCAAGAATGGAGATACAATAAATTTACCAGTGACTTAAACCAATGAGCAGTTTAAACATCTGTTTAAACAGCATCTTCAGGTCCATTTTTGCAGAATGTTGAAGCTTGATGGTAGCAGGGATTAGCAAATCTTAATTGCATAGGTATGATTATCTCATTTATTTAAATGTTTTTTATAAAACTAATTTTTGTGGCAACACAACTATTCATAAGAACAAAAACGTTTTGTAGAAAGGTAAGGCAGATATAACAGAAAAAGGGCTTGATTAAACGAGAAACTCATGACTGAGTTCCAGTGCAAAAAGGACATATACAGGAGGTGGAAGTGGAGTCACGGGATACAAAGGAGGAATATAGAAATGTTGCCCAGGCATGTGGTGATGGTGTTATGAAAGCCAAAGCTAAGCTAGATTTGAAACTAGCAAGAGATGTTAATGTTAACAAGATGCTATTTGTCAGGAAAAGGATTCAGAAGGAAAATATGGTGCTGCTGCTGAGTGGGACAGCAGACACAGGTGAGGGTGAGATAGTCAGTGTTGTCCTTGTCTCAGTCTTCACCAGTAAGGTCTCCCAGGCCTTTTGCCACAAGGCAGGGTTCACAGAGAGGAGGAACTCTTAAGTTGTTTAAGAGGATTGGAGCAGGGATTGTTTACATGAAGAGTCCATGGGCCCAGGTGGACTACATTCAAGGGTGCCGAGACCTGGCAGTACGTCTTCGCGAAGCTACTCTCTGTCATCTTTGAAAGGCCATGATATTGACAAAGATCCCCAAATACTGGAGAAAAGCAAGTCTTACTTCATCTTCAAAAAGGGAAGACAGACGGTCCAGAGAACTGCAGACTGGTCAGCCTCACTCCTTCCACCTGTAGAAAGATCATGGAAGGAAGCCATTTGTAAATATAAGCAGGAGCAGGTGGTGACTGGGGATAGCCAGCTTGGGATCTACCAAGGATAAATCATGCCTGACCAACTAGATTGTTCTCTGTGACAAAATAACTAGATCTGAAGATGAGAGAAGAGAGAGTGTTGGATGTCATCTACCACGGGCTTAGGGGAACTTAGAAGGCTTTAGGAGACTTGAGAAGATAGAGCCAGTCTTTCTACTCAGATGCACTGCAGAGGAATGAGGAGCAGCACAAGTTGGAACGGGGGAGGTTTCAATTCGAAGTAAGAAAATGAGGACAGTTAGGTGTTGGAACAGGTTGCCCAGAAGGCTTGTTGTATTCTTATCTTTGGAGGTTTTCAAGACCCAGCTGGACAAAGTCCTGGGAAAGCTGGTCTGAATTCAGTGTTGACTTTGGTTTGAGCAGGAAATTGCACAGCGTGACTATGTGGGGTCACTTCCAAACTGAACAATTCTTAAGTAATATACTATTTATGTGGGGTAAGAAACCACAAATATAGGGCAATAGTGTAAGCTTAGAAATTTTTGATAGACAATTTACTGTGATATTGAATGAAATATTAATTTAAAAGTACAGTATAACATATGCTGTAGAATAGAATGGAAAATAAAGGATACCAGTACTTGTAACTCCATAGCGGAAGATTTTACTCTTCTAAAATTCTTTGGAGAAGATGTTCAATAAATAAGAACTGATTAAGAGTATCGTTCTGATGTTCAAATGTTCAGTTGTCCAGACTGCTAAAGTGTGCAAGTTTTGAAATATCCCTCATGGGAGATAACTGACAAATTATCTTGTAACAAGTAAAGCCTTGCTTAAAATACTGAAAAAAACCCCTGAAAATAGAAGTTCACTTTCTCCTGCTTTTAAGATTTTCCTTGATCTACTTTATTAAGACTTACATAAAATCCTAAAATGATCTGAAAAGGCATTACTGGTAAATAAACAAAATCTGCCATTGTCACAGTTTAATATTAGACTAGTCAGGAAGAGGGAAAATTCTAAAGAACAGAAGAATTCAAAAGGGAAAAAAAGGTGAATTGATATTATGGTAGTGACTGAAATTAATTATCACTGAACACAGTTCAGTGCACTTTGTGCTACTGATTCATGTTACTGAGTTTTAAGTTAACTGCTACAGATGTTGAAGATAGCTGGAAATGATATGTGAGTGAAAGTCCTTTTAATCATCAGTGTCAGTGAAAAATAAAAAGTATTGCTGAATTTATAAAGAATGGGTTTGGTAATAGCATTGCAATATAAATTGAAGGTGTGCACTTTCTTGGAATAATATCTTTCGTTGTACACTTGTCTCAGAAAATAATAGAAATAGGAGTTTAAAAACAGACCATACGACCATATCTGAAAAAGTAAGTAGATCCATTTAACTGAAAGTGATGGTGAATAAGATAATACATGTATAGGCATGCAAAATAATAGCTGGCAAATAAATGAAAAAAAAAAAGGGACCTTGGAAATCTAATAAATCTATTAGATTGGAAGACAACATATTCTGTATAGTGCTCATTTAAGTTTGTATGTATTTGTCAGGAGACAATGGTATACTCAATCAGTGAGACTCAAATTCTTAGACGTTTTAAGAATAACAACCCACTAATTAAGTATTTTTTTCCCCCAGGGATCTAAACCACTTAGAGTACTCCTCATTGGGAGGTTGCTCCATGATTGTCTGTTGTAGAATTTTTAATATTATGTCACATACTTCAGAGAGTTTTGTTATCTTATATTTAGTCTTGTCTACCTATCATCAAACAGTTCTTATACAATAGTGACGAAGTGTCAAACAGAGACCGAAGTTGAAAAAGGTGCTTGAACTGTTTAATAAACCCAGTTCCCTTTCCCTTCTCATAAGAAATTTCTCAGGATATGTTAGTTAGGATTGCAGTAGCCTATGACATTATAATTTACCCTTGAGAACAGAAAAATAATTGCTGCAATTTCAAATGCAAATAAAAAAATGTATACAGAAAACCCTTTTAAGATTTGGATGTTAACAGTTCCTTTACAATAAATGTCTTTAAAAAGCTAGAAATAAATCTGAAGGGTGTTACCTTCAGAAAGATGAAAATGGAATTAGTATACTTACACTTGTTCTCTAAACAATACAGGCACCCTGAATTGGCTGCTAATGACTGTTGAGGCTACCTGCTCCTTAAGTACAAGTATAGATTCTTAGAAGAAGCCTCAGAAAAGAACTTAAAGGATATTTTTTAAACAGGAAACGATTCCAAATTTCTGAAGTTGGCGATTTAATTCTACTGTTTTCATTCAACAGAGGGTTTAGCAGAGTCCTAATTTAAGATTATATGGTACTGCAACTTGGAAAAGGCGTATTCACAGAACAAAGAAATGGAAGAGATAGCCTACCCACAGAACTTAGGAGCAGCCTGAAAATTTATCAGAGGGAGATGCATAAAAAAAAGAGGATACATGCTTTCCACGTGTGTTGAATTCACTTTTAGTAAACATCAGAGAGAAACAGTTGGCTGGATGGGGCTTGCACCACAGTCTGCTTGATCAATGAAAAAGCAGAGTAACTGGTGTGTAGTACTTACTAGCAGAAGTTCTGTGGCCACCAGAAAATGATTTAACAGGTAACAAAGATTAAGGAAGAGAGAAGAGGCTCTTGAAGGGGATTCTTAACTCTCTGCTGGGTCCATTGATAAAATCCCTATGAAGTCTACTGTATGTTGAACTCCTTGATGATCTCAGTCAAGCAATTCTCTGGTGTCTTGTAAAAGCTCAGCATGAGATAAAGGTTCCTGGAGACTTCTAAGCAAATTTTGAGGGAGCAGACTGCCACTGCTGGTGTTTTGGCCAGAGAGGTAAAAGTTCACTGCCTTGAATATCAAAAGGAATTTATCAGACAAAACCTTGCAATCTCCAGCTGAAAAAACTGTCCAGGCAGTGCTAATGAAAGCCATTTCAAGAATGTCTTCTAGTTTACTGTATAAAAAAATAAGAAGTCGTGATGTGTTTCAAATGAGATTTGAAGGGATTATTAACAATACCATTTCTCATCCATTTAGGAAGAGAGCAGGAAACTTCCTTTCCCATGATATTTCTTAAGTTATTAATTGTTAATTACTGATTAAGTTAGAAAGCTATATATCTTTGTAGGGACAATTTCTGATGTAAATGCAGTTGGAGTTTTTGTTAAAGAAATTAACAGACATGGCTCCAGAGTGCAGAAATGTATTGCTATGAAGCAAACATTTTTCCTTTAATTCGTTCTAACCTTTTTCTCACTTTATTCCATTTACATTGACACTGTGGCATCTTAGAGCTCTGGATAGTCATTACTTGGCATGAAAACCTAGGCTGTCACAGGGGAGTTGGATAAATCACAATCTGACTTATAAATTTTCTCAGTTTCAGCTAAATTTAAAAAAGGACAATTTTTTCCAGGTTTTTAATATATATATAAATTATATGCTATCTGTTTTATATCATATTGCATGTTACAAGGAGCTGTTATTTTCAGAAGTTTAAAAAATTAATTTTTCTGCAAGTAAGATTTTTCTTTGTTATTAAATAAACAATGAGAAGTCACTGCATGTTCAATTAATGTTAAGGAGAAGGGTAATAATTGCTTTTCTTGAAGTTTACACTTATTTTGCATACTTTCCAATATTCTGTATATATGGAATATCAAGAATATGGAATATTTGTTTCATTTATGTAAGTATGATGAGTTTAGTTTCTGAACATCAGGTATACTGAAGAACAAATTTGACATCACTGCAGATGTAAAGCCAAACTCAAGTTCTGCAGCTCTGGACTTCACAATCAGTCATCTTCTAATGATGATAATTAATTCACATATCATCCTTGCTGAGATTTAATATAATTTAATTTTGCAAAAAAAAATAATCTTCCATGAGCTAGATAGCCACATGCTGTATGAGTTGTGCTCCATATGAATAAAGTTCTCATTGTTTTTCTTTTTTGTTTTTTTTTTCTTCCTTCCTTCCTACAAAGACATCAATATGGCTGCTACTGTGAACTTGGAGCTTGATCCCATTTTTCTGAAAGCTCTGGGCTTCTTGCATTCAAAGAGTAAGGACTCTGCTGAAAAGCTGAAAGCGCTTCTTGATGAGTCTTTGGCCAGAGGAACTGACTCAAGCTATCGTCCATCTCAGAAGGTATTGGTATTAGAGAGAATGAGTCATTTTTGTATGCCTTTTGAAAGCTCCTGCTATTGCTAGTTCATCTTTTATAGCTAAAAAGTTAAGAGAGAATCAGAAATTGAGGAAAACAAAAAATAATTATGGAATGTTCATATTCATAATTTCCATTTTATGCAACATAATCAGTTTTATTAATTGAAGTTAATGAGAAAAAAAAAATTCTTTGCTTTGTTAGTGTACCAGGGCCTGTAAAAGAGACATTCAACGCTATTGCAAGTGTCATGACTTTGTAATAGTTCTTTTTTGTTTTCACTTTTATATCGATTTTGGCATTTTTGTTTTGAAACTATCATATGTGCTAACTAAGATGAACCCAAAATTCTTTATTTCTCCAGTTACAATCAGAGCTAAAAAGTCTTTAAAATACAGATTAATTTTGCCACAGATAAATATGAAACCAAACAAGCTATTTACTGATAAAGCTGAATCTCTTTTCTTGAAATTCTGTTGATGAAGTCATATGAGAATGAAAAGCACCAAATGGTTCAAGGCAGAAATGAATTGCAGGCTGAAACCATTGCCATCCAATGGACAAACTGAGAATCACCTACTGAATATCACTAAACACCTGCTAGAGAGAATATTTGAATCTGAGATTAGTGTATGGAGATAACCGAGCAGGGACATCCTCATATTGTTACATGCTGCCATATGGATAATGAGGTAGTGTTCTCCCCTAGGATGCCCAGAATTCAGCCTGATGTGTTCTAATGATTGTCTGTACGCTGATACATTAATAATATTTCATTTCTACATGTACGTGGTTTCAAATAACTAAAAGGCACTATTACTGTTACAGCATATATCATGCTCATGTGGCCTAACTCCTTTCAATTAAGACTGAAACCTAAACTGCAGTTCCCGCTAATACAGGTCTCAAAACTCTCAGGAGCCCTCTTTGTCAGAGCTCAAAGAAGCATTGGTTTGTGGTTTAAAGAGGAAACAGGGAGCTGAATATTAGTGCAAAGAGGCTTGGGAAGCCAATTCTAATAACAGCTCAGCTGGTAATCATCTGCCCTCAGGTGAGACTGAGGCTCAGGCCAGAGGAAGACATCTTTTATTCTCCTCTTGTCAGAGTGCCTCCAGTATCAGCTGGACTGCAAAGATCAGAAATGGCAAAAAGTACAAGAATTCCTTTCCTTGCATTATCAGACTGCAGGAATAATTTGTGGTTGACCATTAAATCCAAGAACAGAGTATGAAGCACAGGATTACCACAGTTGGGCAGATGAGGAATTCCATTTCTGACTCTGGATGCAGCAGGAAGTCAGCAAACTTGGAGGGGTGGGGGTGCCGAAGCTCAGGACTCAGGACCTGTCTCAATATACAGCAGAGAATTACTCCCTTCTTACCAACCTGAGAGGGTACCTTTTTCATGCACAGTGATGTGATTAATCACTCATTTACAGATGGCTTGCCTATTATCCATTGTTGACACTAACGTGTTATTATTAAGAACTATTGATTTCTGTTGAGATCTAAATTTATTGATCTGATTGGTGAATATGGGCTGAGATTAAGTGGTGGTCAATATTTTTCTCCATGAGGGAATGAACTATTGATGTCTGGTGACATCAGATGTCAATTTATGTTTTCAGCTTATATTGAATTTTGTCCTCAAAACTATGTGAAAGTTTGTGTTCATTGTCTCTTTGAATTTTAAAAGCAAAAATGTTTTTCTTTATAATTAATATTCCAAAGAGGATCTGTCTTTGGAAAAGGAGCACCTTTTTCTTTGAAAGGTGAGTGGTAAGGGGAGGTTTCAGTAATTGTCTGCTTCTTAAACACACTAATTTGTCAGTGTGATATGAAAATACTAAAGAAATTTTTTTAAAAAAAGGGGTGTGTGTGTGTATATATATATATATATACATATATATATATGATCAGTCTTGTATGACGTATTGTTTGCAATCCTATCCTGTTATCTAACTAATTGCAAGCTAGGAAGTGACTCAAGTATAGGGTTTACCTTCAATTTTTGTTTCCGTTCTTAGGAAGCAGAGCAACCAAAAGTATCTGTTACCAAACCTCTTTCCGGTAAGCAAGAGCCTAAAGCTTCTTCTAGTTTGCCTTCTGGCAACAACAATGGCAAGCCCACTGTATCAGAAAAGATGAAAAAAGAAACAGAAAAGAGATCTGCTGATAAAGTAAGTAATTTTTGTTCTCTAATGAAATAACTTGATTAATCAACTTGAAAATGTTATAGACAAAAGCTCTCCGTTTTAACTGGTGTAAGTCAACTGATCTAATTAGACATAGCCTGCAAGCTGCACTATTCGATCATGTTGCTGTTTAGGCAATCCAGCAAAAGTCTTGTTATAAGTATTCTGTGAATGTTTTCGCTGCTTATTGGGCTAGGTGACCTTTAAAGGTCCCTTCCAATCCAAACCATTCTATGATTCTATGCTTTAAATATCCTGATAATAAGAGGTTACTAAAATGTAGCAAGCTGAAATGTTGGATTCCCAAAGCTTTTTCAAGGATTTTGAGATGAAGTGCAAAAAGTGGACTCGAACCTCTAGTTAATAACTATTTTGAAGAAAATGTGTATCTAAGGAAAATAGGTTGTGTGTATGCTCTGTAAAGTATACCTTATACTGCTAACCTAATTATTCCAGTCGTTTTCTTTAATAATATCCATTAGCTTTTTATATTTTCACATTCTCTGTATGTGTAATAGATAAAAAGTGATACTCCTGAAGGAACTGATGCACCAAAGAAGTCTAGACTAGAGAAGCAAGAGGCTCGTTCCTCTCCTATTACGGTTCAGACGAGCAAGGATTTATCCATGCCTGATTTATCTAGCTTTGAGGAAACCAGTGCTGATGACTTTGCTATGGAAATGGGATTAGCCTGTGTTGTTTGCAGGTAAGTCAACATTCCGTCATTGCAATTGTGTAGTTACCTTTTTTTTTTTCTTGTGTATTACTGAGTTAATGCTTCCTGTAGTTTTTGTTCTGGAAATCATTTAAACATATATCCAAAATTAGTAATACACTTAAGCATCTTTCATAAATAAGAATGCTTTCTTGAAAATGAAACATTTAATGAGAAGCCCTTTCCTAAAGAAGAAAAAAGTTGATTAAGTGAAAAATAATAAAACTAGACACGATGCAAAACTTATCATGACAAATACTGATTTTAAATTATCAGAAAACAAGTTCTCTTTTGAAGACATTCTTTAAGCAGCATTATTATGAGATCTGTATGTTTTGCTTCTCTTTTTATAATCATTTGACATTAGTTTAAACATAGCCATGTTTTTTTCAGTTAACAGTGTTGAATATATCTTGCAGTTGAGACAGGTTCTTTTTACTTTTCACTAAGGACTCTAAAATTGAATCTTGGTAACATTCCATTAACAACACATTTAGTGTTAACAGAAATATGAAATAAGTTTTCGAGTATCCACCATAATTCAAATCAGGATTTGGTTTCACAGATGTTTATATCCTTGTAAGTCCCCACTGCTGCCAAAAGGAGCAGTTTGGCTCTCCCAACTGTACCTCCTTTCCTGCCCTGTTTAGGGGGCATATTGCACATACAGGTTTGTGATCAGCTGGATCAGCTTCTGGGTCAGCTTTCCATTTGGGTTTTTCAGTAAGTTTAGGTTTTGGTCTGCTTAGTGAGTGTAAATACTTACGCTGCAATGCGTGTGGATGCAGGAATGTAGAGGCAGGACAGAGGGGAAGGTGGGACTGGTCTTTTGGTAGCAGTATGTGTTTTGGCTCAGCTTAAGTCAGTTGGTAAACTGTGTTTTATAACTTTGTTCCTTAGTCATTTCCAGTTGTGCAGGTAAGGAGGTGTCTCCAGGCCATGGAGAAAAAAATACATGTTTTTACAGCTAATTGTACTGTTAACCAATTGTGGACTGATGACTTTTGTGTCACATTATTCCTATGTGTTAGTTCAAGTGTTTAATTTCTTGTTATAGACATTGAAAAAGGAAGAACAGTTAAAACATTTGAAGTATGAAGTAAATATTTCAATTTTACCTTTCTTCCTGCAAATTCCATTTTTGCTGTCCCCTAAAGGGGCAAAGTCCTCTTCAGTAGTATGTTAAAATGCTACTAAAAATGGTACTATCTTAACTTATTTGGCAGGAAGGGATAAAGAAAACTTTTCTTCAGACGGTCTTGAGCTACTGTGGATTATTAATTCTGCAGCTTCCTTGGCAAAGGAAAACATGTACAGGCATCATAAGAAATGTCTGCAAAATAAAGAAAGAAAATGCAACTACTGTGCGTTTGCTTTCAAAAGTATAGGCCAGGTATGTGTTTCCATTAGCTTTTCCACAATCAATGTTTAACTTGGCTGCTGAAGGCATTGCTTCCAGCCAGTCATGCTCACAAATTCGTAGTGGTCTTGCAAAAGATGCATCTATCCTGGCTAACTAAGATAGCTCTCATTAAGCTGATACCAGAGGAAGGCAGAAGCACAGCAGGGGAAGAAACAACCTGTTAGAGAGAGGATGGCAACAGTCACCCTTAGGATTTTTTTTTCATTTTACATGAAGCCTGCTGGAACTGATGTCATGTGGCTCTCAATCTCCAGCTCACACTAGACAGAAAGTTCTTCAGAGTACTCGTACTTCAGACTTTCTGAATCTAACACATTGGTTAGACAGTATTCCACTATTTGCTGCTCAGCTTTCAACATTTTGGGCCCTGGGCACTTTTTGGGGTTGGCCATCTTGAGCCAAAATAATAACATCCCAGTTAAAAACACTGGATACTCTGTAAAATAATGCAAGCATGAATAGTATTTAGAAAATGACATCTTTTAATAACTCAATTATTCAGTCAGTTGTGAAAGAAAACACGTCCAATTGCAGAGTAGGTGGAGTTCATAGCCAAAGGGTTTGTATTTATATTGCTTAAGAAGACAAGTTAACAAAAACCCAGCTGTGGGTTCACAAATGCAAAAAAGTGCATTTGAATGTTAACTATTCCTTTTTTATAGATGTGAAAACTGAATTAGAGACATTAAATGTTTCTTCAAGATCTGCTAAGTGTCAAATACGTTTTCACAGTGGTTAGGAATACTGAACGTTGATGCCTGTGATGATTTTCTGTTTGTTCTTTTATACCAAGTTAGGCATAAGGAGAGAGGGAGTATTAAAATAACTTCAGCCCCTCCAATACCTGCAGATCTTACAAAAACAGCACTCTCCAGTTATATGGCTCCTCAGTTATATGAAGAAGAAATACCACATACAGTTTGCAAAAGATAGTGAACTCTGTTGAATAAACAAAAAAATTTATTTCTTTAAAAAAGCCTGCATTTGAAGGAGCTTATTTTTTATGAATACTTTTTTGTTTGTTTTCTGAAGGTTAAAATCCTCAGGATTGTTTAAATTATATTATCCCATAATTTAAAAATAAGTCTGGTTTAACTTGTTTCTGGGCATGAAGTGTTCATGTGTTTTTAATCACTCTGGGTTTTGTTTGTAGTTTCAAAACAGGGTGAGTCTTCTCCTTTGAAACATGGGGTTGAAACATCACTGCTTTGTTCTGACCCAGTTTATTTAGGAATAACAAACAAACAAAGTGGCTTTTGAAATATCCTGCATCTAAAATAATGGGCTGTGGAATTTCAGAAAGGTTTCTCCCTCTTTTTAAACAGCCCGTTTATTAGAACATTTTCTAAGAAATGTTTCTCTTTTATCCGTACGAACGATACCTTCAGACTTCATTTTCCTCTTATATAAAAAAATAAGATACTACTTTTCCCCACCCATCTACAAATAGAGTTTCCATGGTTACCTGGGTACCTGCTCCTCAGGGATATGAGCAAAAGCAGCTTAGCAGTTAAATAGCCTAATTTGTCATATGAAGGAAGAAATCATTAGGAAAATGGTATTTGGCTAATTCACAGACATACTCCCAGTCATATATATATCACTTAATTTGTCATTTATACAGTATGATTTCTTTCACCAGAGGCCCACGCAAAATTAAGTCCTCGTCACCAGCTTACATGTTGACTTCAAGGCAGGACTGCACAGTTAATGCTTTCTATGCCATCCTTCCATAATTCTGGTATTATCTCAAATTTTAAGTGTCTGTTTCTGTAGTAGGGACCAAAAGGATGGCTAATGAAACATCTTGGATGATGATGCCACAGGTAGAAAATATGTGAAAGCAAAAATATTTTTAGTTTTTATTTGAAGCCTTGCAAAATTTGCAACAATTGGATAATCCTTTAAGTACTTTCTCCCATAATCTGTTCTTAACTGTTTGCTCTGCAGGCAAATGACAGTTATTTCTGGGAATCAGCTAGTGGAATGTCAGGAGTGCCATAATCTCTACCACCAAGATTGCCATAAACCTCAGGTGACAGACAAGGAAGTGAATGATCCTCGCCTTGTATGGTATTGTGCCCGCTGTACCAGGCAGATGAAGAGAATGGTAGGAGTCAGTTTTTTGTCTCATATGAGTACTATTTGAATACAGTAGGCTATTTTTAATAAGTGAGTATTTTATGGGTTGCAGAAATCTTTGGAAGCATGTTGGAGAGCCAGTTTTCTCAGCAGTGCTTCCCTTGCTACAACTTTTAATGTAGTTTTTAAAGAGAATACTCAAAGTGTATTCTGTAATGTGCTTCTTAAACAAAGCTTTTTCTAAAAAGCAAAAGTTAAGTGAAGAAGAGTGAAATAGGATTATTTCCTACTTGGTAAGCAGCAGTTGAAAACTTTTTTTTTATTTCAGGTGATACTCATTTTTTGGTACATGCTTATCAAATAGCCCTACAGTTTTAGTTTTCTTCTCAGCTTTGGACATGATGATTGTTTTCCTCCAAGACAAGACTGCAAATTTCAGTCCAGATCTTAAGTGTTGTGTTCTCGGGCTCAACAATAAGCTGAGGGTAGCACATTCCCAGGAAAAAATCCCTTTATTTTGATTGATCTGCATGTTAATTTCTTGACTAAACAGACCAATTATTCCTGATTCCACAGGAATCCCATCATCTCATTATGAGAAGCAAACATTAGAGTAAGATAGCATCTTCAGGTGCATGAAACATAGTTCACAAGACTTTAGTTCTAACATTTTAAAATCGAACCCTTTTATACAGCAGAAAATGTGTTCTCTTGGAACATTTTTATGACAACTTAGCAACTTATCTTTTGAAATGACTACTAAGAAACAAGAAAAGAAGGCAATGTAAGATCATGGCCTAGGAGTTATCATCACTGACTGAAATACTTGATTATTCTGATGATCATCAGGCCTTTGAACTCGGAGGAGTGTTTGCTTGAGGTCAGTTACTACACAGGATAGCCATTGCAGTCATTCAGCATTCACTTTCAATATGCCCTTTTTTTTGTTTGTTTTGGCATAAATTCTACCATTTTACCTGCCGCCTCTTAGCAGACTGTTGCAGCCTGCATCCCAGTATTGCTGGATCATGGCCATGTCTTCCTCAAGTTCACCTGTCTTGCCTTATTTCTATGAAGGCCCAGTGCTTTCCTGTTCCCTAAGTATCAACACTGCTACCCTTTCCACACTGAAATAGCAAGGCCTATTCAGTATGCTTTTTGGCTGGACTCTGTCCTCCGTACCATACTCAGCACTACATCCCCCATTACCTTATTTCTCAGACACTCTTCAGCTTGAAATTGTAAAGGCTAGATTGCAGTCTGATAACACTCACACTTTTTGTTAACAGTCGAAATAGTCAATATTGTGGGGCCCATAACTAATTTGAAGTTTTTTCCCTACCAGACTCAGAAGACCCAAAAACCACCTCAAAAACCAGCTCCTGCAGTGGTTTCAGTTGCACCAGCTGTGAAGGATCCATTGGTCAAGAAGCCAGAAATTAAGTTAAAGCCTGAGACTCCACCAACTTTTCTGTTCAAGAGAACAGAAGTCAAGGTAATGTAGTTTAAATTTTCCAGAGGAAGAGTTTACATGTTACTTCATAGATTACAATTTTTTTCAATTGGACCAATCTTTTCTCACAAGAACCATGAATGAAAATAGTCTGCTATACTATGTGTACTGACTTACAGTACCATAGCATAGTGCATTAACACTAAAAGAGTGGGAAATGAAACCCTCAGTTCAACTGTAAGTCCCTAGAGCTCTTGGCTGTGTTTTTATATTACAAAGGAGAGAAGAGAATTTACTCTATGGATTTATATTTTTTTAATGTTGTTTTGTATGCATAGAAATACTCAAAAAGTGCACTAGCAGCCCAGAAAGCCAGTCACATCCTGAGCTGCATCAAAACAAGTGTGGCCAGGAGGTCGAGGAGCTAATTCTCCCCCTCTGCTTCCCTCTTGTGAGACCCCATCTAGAGTGTTGTGTCCAGTTCTGAAGTCCCCAACATAAGAAGGACATGGAGCTGTTGGAGTGGGTCCAGAGGAGGACCACAAAGATGGTCAGAGGTCTTGAGCTCCTCTGCTATGAAGACAGGCTGAGAGAGTTCAGCCTGGAGAAGTGAAGGCTTCGGGGAGACCTTAGAGCAGCCTTCCAGTACCTGAAGGGGGCCTTCAGGAAAGCTGGAGAGGGACTTTTTGTGAGTGCATGTAGTGATAGAACAAGGGTAACAGTTTCAAACCGAAAGAGGGTAGATTTACATTAGATATTAGAAAGAAATCCTTTATTGTGAGGGTGATAAACACTAGAACAGGTTGCCCAGAGAAGTTGTGGATGCTCCCTCCCTGACAGTGTTCAAGACCAGGTTGGATAGGACTTTGAACAACCTGGTCTAGTGGAAGCTCTCCTTGGCCATGGTGGGGATGTGGAACTAGATGATCTTTAAGGTTCCTTCCAACCCAAACCATTCGATGCTCCTCCAGATTGTATAAAAGATGTAATTTGCTCTCTGGGGTCAAGTAACATGCATATTTTGAGAATTAGGAGGCCTTTCCTCATGTTAATAGGGAACATTTAGCTAACTGTGAGATCTGATTTAGGACGGTGCTGCTTCTTTTATATGTTGCCTCATGTTTCTGTTTCTTCAAGTTATTTAATAAATATTGTCACAAATTGGTCTGAGGTGGTAAACCAGAACCAGTGTAATAAATAACATTGTAGTCTAAGAAAACATGACCCTTACCTAGGAAAGCATGTCTTTAACTCGGAATCAATGTAATTATTCATGTGCTCAAAGTTACATTTGCCATTGCACTGCCTGGATGCAAGTCATCACATAATGCGTATGACGGCTACTGCTCAAGAGCTTACACTTGTGAATAACTTTTTTCACCTCAGCAGAGTTATTTAACTGCTTAAGCAAGTTGTAAGAATGAGGCATGATTTCATCCATCATCTTTACTGTTTAGAAACTGTCTGGATATATTATTGAAGGGGTATTATTTGAATAAAGGGGTTTAGTTTCCGTTTCGACTCTGCCATTTGATATAACTCTGGTATTATCTCCATCTAAAAACTGTGGATTACAGGGTTTAAGATGTGGAAACTTCAGTTAATGTGTATAGCAAGGAAAACTGTTTGCAGGAGGTGTGTCTTTTTCCCTGAATGGGAAGACTACAGGAAAAAAGTTCAGTGACCTTTATTTTTTTTAATTTTAAATCGTATCTATGGTACAGGCTGCTAAGAACCAAGAGGATGGAAGTGAAGGGAAGGAAATGAAAAAGCTTAGACACTGCTACTTTGACCAAAAAACTGTAATAAATGCAATACTTAATTGCTCAGTGTCTTGGTTTTTATCTGAGCATTTGTCATCTTGTTAAAAGGTGTCACCAGATAACAACAGTAAACAATAAGATGTGGTGGCTTGCCTCCCTTTTTTATACTTCATAAATCTGGGCTTTTTATAGTTATTTCAGCTAAACCATCTTTTAGAGTATATGGGGGATCACAATGCCATATGATAGCCTGCTAGCTATATAGGAAAAAAAAGGAAGAAAAGATAATAATGGTTTTATGTGGCTGGGAAATGTAAAAGTTGGCTGTGCCTGGCATCCTTTCCTTTTCTTGTTAATATTTTTAACTGTAGTGACCAGTGATGAAGTACTGTCCACTGGGGTGTTCCTGGGAAAAGGACTGAAACAGGGACTTGATCTATTACTGGTGTGATGTGTTACACAAATAGATGCCGCTGTAATAAGAATGCTTTATTTATTTTAGACCTCAGCAGCAGTCTCGGGGAACTCAGCCAGTACCAGTGTTTCCTCTTCAGCAACCAGTGGCCTTACAGGATGGGCTGCTTTTGCAGCTAAAACCTCCTCTGCCAATCCATCAACTGCCAAACTGGGATCAACAGCACAGAGTGCCAGTGGGAAACCTGCAGCTTCTTCAAATAACCAAAAACCTGTGGGTTTGTCAGGGTTGGCAACTTCTAAAACAGGACTAGGGTCAAAAATAGTTTCTGCTAACAACAGCACAAACTCTGTTCAGCTGAAACCTCCTCCACCTCTGACACTGGGGAAAACCCCTCTTAGCCGGTCAGTAAGCAGCGACAATGTCAGCAAAGTAGGTCTTCCTAGTCCCAGCAGTACTGTGCCAAGCACTAGCAGTCAGGTAAGCAGTGGGAATGGCAACAGTGGGACCATGGGTAACAGTGGGGGCAGTGCAAGCAAAACCACAGCGGATACTGGTAATCAGTCAACCTCCCTAAAAGGCCCGACTTCTCAGGAATCTCAGCTCAATGCTATGAAAAGGTTACAAATGGTCAAGAAGAAGGCTGCTCAAAAGAAACTCAAGAAGTAATGTATGGCCGCTTGTTAATTTTGTTGGTTGGGTTCTGTGAAACAGCAGCGTTGGTGTTTTTCTTAAAGAAAATCTCCCGGTTACTGGGCTGAAACAGTAGTTAAATCAGGGAAACCCAAAACCTATGTTATACGGGAGATCAAACTGATAATCCTGGTATTCCTTCTGACTTTGCAAATCTGTGATTTGAGTATGTTGGAGGAATTCACTATTATATGGTTCTGTTTTTAGCTCAAAGCACTGAAACTTGAAATTGTAAAAATTGGGTATTTTGGGGTTAAAAAAAATAATTATGTGGACATTTAATAAATTGAACTTACTGAAACTGTCATTCTTAAACATTATTAATAAAAGTATTATTAATAATTTCCTCTTTTCTTTGACCTCATTTTCTAATATTTACAATGTTAGAGCTGTTCAGAGTTGTCTATATTGTCCAAAGTTCATGAAGTTTATCCTGAATTATACAGTTCCTTAGGGATAAAAATATATTTTATTTTAAACAATTTCAAAAAAATTAGCAGTTAAACAATATAGTCTATTTAAAGGAAAAATTTTAGGTGGTCCGTTTTGGTTTTATACAGTGAGAAACTTCACGGGTTAATTTGTTGTAATTCTCTGAGGGAGGAGAAAAGATCATTGACAGAAGATAAATGGCCCCTAAACTGTAAAAAAGAGCAAAAGAGAGCCAAAACAGTGTTTTCAAGCTTTCTTAATCCGTAGAGAACATTTATATTGTCCTGTTGAATATGAATGGAAAATAAATGGTAGGCAGTGTATATTTTAATTAAAACACAACCTGATTGAACAACATTGTTTTGATAATGTGAGAGGGAAAAAATAGAAGAAAATTAGGGGAATTATCTTAGGTGTCAATAAATTATTTTCCTTTCTGGCACACCTGAAACACAGAAGACTTTTTGATTACCTAAGTATTCCATGCTGTCAAGTATTGCTATAAAATTTGCAAGCCTTGCATGTGTCGAAGTAATACTGCCTGCCAACCTATCTCGGAAAATGAAGCCTCTAGTCTCTCAACTGTTCTACCATAGCCTGTATGGATTGTTATCTAAAATTGCTGCTTTCTCATACAAGGAAGGAGCAAAGGAAGAAATCTCTTTAGTAGCAGCAGTGTTGGTGACTGTTCAGCCCTTCAGATAGATAAAACCCCTTTTCTAGCCCTGTCAGCTAATATCTAAGGCAGAGGAGTTTTGTTGCTTTTTTAAAAAAATATGTCTATCACGGAGTTTCGATACTAGTTGGAAAACCTTTTCCAGCAATTTCTGTAGGAGATAGAAACAGAAGTAGATACATAGGAGCACTTGTCTTCCTTCTTGATACTCCAAGGAATAAATGGTTTCTGTATATTCTAATAGTTTGGTTTCTTTCCCCTTCCCCTCATGATTTGTATTTTAGAGGGAACACTCTGCTCATGCATACTTTCCCGAATCTGCTGGAAAACCCTGTATTTGAATTTACTAGCAAGTGTTACAGAACTTCCTCTACCAGGATATTGGCATTGAATCTTTCAAGGCTTGTATGTAGATGGGTTTAAGCCTGGGGAGAAGGGTTGGATTTCCAGATGCAGTTTGGAGAGAAGGGCCAGGACGTGCTGGAGCTTGAAGTCCCCTTCAAGGGGAGGGGTGGGGGGAGGAAGGAGGGGGAAGGGTGGGGGAGGAAGAAGAATTTGTCTCTGTGTGCAGGTATTATTCAAGCTGAATACATTAAATTCCCACTTCCAGGGCCTTGGGTGGGATCAGCTTTGTTTCTTTTCATTTTGCAGAACATAAACCCCATTTGTCCCTCAGCCCAGTCTTGCACTTAGCCTGTCTGCCGTTACAGAGGAGGTTTATAGGCACTGTGGCTGCCTCTTGGGAGCTTCCTGTGCAGGCATTCATGACTTTTTCCTGACTAGACCTAGCCCACAAGCCACAAGCCTCCTTTCAGTTCTTTCTATGTACCCTGCCAGATTCTTTTACATGCCTTCAAACCAGTCCCAGCCACTGTGGATTACTCTTAATGCTTTACCCACTGTGACTAAGACAAGTAGTTGAGAAAGTATCAGGTCTTCTAGCTCTCCGCTCACACCCCTGAGCTGTTCTTCACAGCTTGTGTTCCCTTGATTCATCCTAGCTGCTCCAGGGTTTGTTCAGGTCTCAGGAAGTGACTCGGGCTGAGCACTGAAAAAGGATCTCAAGTCTTGCTGTACGTGACCAGCACTCACCTATCCTCTCTCCGTTCCTTCTGTGTTGAGGGGAGCATCTCTAAATGTGAAAACATCCCAGATTTTTGTATGTAGATAAAAGTTACAGGTTTTTTTTGACATCCTGTATTTTAAGTATGTGTAAAGCTGATACCTGCAGCTATTTACCATACCTCTTTTCCGTTCTCCACAACAGAAATTTAGGCTAAGTTTCCTTAGTCGTCCGAAGGAATAGTTTCATTTAATTAGGATTGTCTTAGCTGCGTGGGGAATTTGCATACTTTTTCAACTATTATTTGCTGTGGAGGAAAAAAAAGAAACACTTTGTCATTGTAGTGCCTGCAGCTTCCAGAGTGATTTAAAAATAACAGCGTGAGGAGGAGGAATCCAGAAGTTCTATGGGTTTTCGATCAGCCCATCCTTCTTCCTCTCTAGCACAGAAGCTTTTTAATGGTGGTATAGTATGAAAAGACACTGAAGCAGTTTCCATTAGCAAACAGAAGGCATATTTTCTTTCTGAATGTTAATCAGAAGAATGTTGCCTATGCTATGAAGTAGAGCATGAAAATAGGTTCTTTTAATGGCTGGAGTGCTCCTACGTAATGTATTTCTTCTAGCAGTAAAACCTGTTCCCACAGGAAAGTCCAAGGTGCTAGCTGCCTCTCTTACCCCTGAATATACATACAGTTCTGCTTGCAAGAGTTCAGGAGCTTACATCTGAACTGTGCAGATTACTTTAGGTACCATGTATGGGGTGAACAAAGGCAGAAAAAAAACTATCTTTGTTTTTAAATTGTGCTAGTCAGTGCCATTTAAAATAGCTCTGAGACCTGATGCAAGTGTATCCTGATGTTTTTACATCTAAAACTGGTGTGGATTGACTGTAGGTTATCTCCTATTCATTTAGAATAAAATAACTTATGCTATACCTTTTATCCGTGCCTGTCTTTTCTCTCTTAATAAGGCCAAGTCTAGCTGGACTTGCTAGTATCACTGGTATTAGCAAAATCTGCAATAGAGCTGCAATTTGTATCAACAAAAGGCTTTCTTCTGCTGTAACTTTCCCAACTTCCTAAATGAAATATAGTTTCTTTCTGTTGGTATAAAAATGTCAGTTAGGATTGTGATTCATTGAAGTATTATATTATTTGTTATAAAATAAATTTAAATCAAGTGTTCAGCTTGAATATGTAAGATAGGCACTGCTGAAAAACAGAGTAGATTGAAGGGAACAGTTGCTTTCTGCTTTGAAGCTACAGTTAGGATGAAATTAACAACTGTATTTTCAGGAAAGGATTCTACAAAATGTCAGATTGAGGATTCCAGTGTAGGGCAGAAAGAAGGAAAGCTCTTCTGAATTTCAAGAAGCATACATCATACTTAGAAAAAAATAACTGGAGTTATAAGTCCTATGATTTTTCTATCCCCAAACCAAATTACTCTGTGATTTACTATAAAAACAGCTACTTGACTTTCGTTATCCATTTTATAACTTGGTATGGTAGTATTTTATTTCCATCTAAATATGATGGTTTTTCATAGATGCCCAAATTTTTACACCCTTAGTAATGTGAAACAATAGGTTACTCTGGTTCCATGAGTGTTCCTTCTGGCTAGATAGAGGATGCTGGTGGTACCTGGGTCTAAGAGGAAAGATCTACCGCAAAGTTCTGTAATTTATTTTAGTAACATTATTTATTACAACTCATGACAGACCTCTGGCTGGACACAGCAATAAATAACGGTCACAACCTCAGGAGCAGCTAAAAAACAACAGAACTAAGCTGATATTTGGAAACTTGAAGTGTATTTTGAAACTTACTCAGTATTTTGATGGTGTTTGACGAATTCTAATATGTTGATAGGTAAGCTAGGATGCATACTAGAAATGCAGCATTTTATCTGAGACAACCGTCTGTTACCTCTGCTTTGCAGTGATGCTTTTTATAGTTCACATCAGAAGGCAGATCTTGGATAGCATATAAAGCTCTTTGCTTCTGGAAAAAGTCTTGTTTAAAAAAAGAAGAAACATTCTTACAAAAATAGATTTTTATTATGACAATAATTTAAAAAGTTTTTTTTCACTGTTTCTGAACAAACAATATTGTAAGAGGAATTATCAGTAATAGGGCTACAGGCACAAGGATTGTCATGGCTGTGCTTCCTATTGCAGGTGTTAGGTCCATTTCATGTATCTGCATTTTTACAAGCTATCTTAAATGACAGCAAAAGTACACCTTAGTGTTTCAAGGTGTTAATTGCTCAGTGAAGCTTCCTAAGGTGAAAAGTCAGAAGGAATAATTCTTCAATCTGTGTTTGCACTGACAAGGTGAAACCTTACTTAAGGGTCACAAGCCCGGACCAAGCAAAGGGAAGATGGTGAATCACACAGGTACCAGGGGTCAGAGCCAGAGTATCTGTGCTGTTCATTGGCTCCAGGTTATCAATCACAACACTTAAAAATGTTCCCTGAATGGAGAAACACTTCCATTTGAGTGGACCCAACCTTGGAAGTACCTGTACGTGCTTACTGTCACAATGGTTCAAGTAAGTAAAATGCACATTTGAATAAATGCAAGACCGATCCATTAAACTGCAGCTTCAATCAAAATAAATTGGTTTCATCATTAATCAGAATAAGAAAGCCCTTAGAATACTGAAACCTCTATGTTCAAGAAACAGCTGCAAAAACACTGCATATTTTTAGGAATTTCTGTAGCCCTAACATAGCCCAGTTTCTAGTACTTCAAGCGCTATCTTAACAAAAATGTGTCTGAGCAAGTCTTATATGAATTGTTGTAAATCTCCTTAATGTAGGAAGGCTTTAGATTCAAAGAGCATCTCTTAATTTTTTACAATTATAGTTTGCATTCATCTGTCTTAAAAGTTTGCAATAGATCTGTAATAACAAAGATAACAGCTATAACTTGAATTTCTGAAATGAAATAAACCAATCCACCTGGGTTCCTAATAAAGTACTTTTTGTGGATCCCAAGTTACAAGGATATAATAAAGTCATATAAATTATCCTACAACATAAAAATTATTATGAGTCCTAACTCCACATTGAGATTTCATTTCCCAGATCCCACAGAAGTTTAAGGTGAGCAGCTCCAGTATATTTCACCCTTCATCCTGTGTTACTAGTGTTTTTTTGGAGAGCAGCATTTGAGTATACTTTGAGACACCTTCACAGAGCCTGATTTTTCATGTACCAACACCCAAAATCAGAACTCTCCCTATGACTCAATCTGAGTTCTCGGAGCTAAAACTTCAGAAATCTTTTTTTCCCTCACTCTTGCCCTTAACTAATTTCATTGTCTTGAAATACAAAACTTCATCATTGTACTTACATGAGTGTGTTACACCTATGAAGTACAATTTAGATATTTCTAAAACAGTTTCAACTATTGCAAAGTATAGATCATTTCCAAATATTCTAAATTGTAAGACTTAGAATGTAATCTTAAAATGTAAAAGCCAAAGCACTGCAAGCTTAGTAAGATAAAGTGAATTCCACTCTTTCAGTCATTCTTCCAAGCTGGTACTCCCTTCCAAAGCTTTATTTCCTTTGTTTAACTAAAGAAATAATTTTCTGTAAAAAGAGCTACATCCATTAGTAAAATGGATGGGCACCTTTATTGCTTCCTATGGAATCAGCAAGATTTACATGCATGAGGTGATGCATTATCTATTATTACTGCTCATTGGATTGCAATGGTTCACGGAGTTTCACATACCAGTTTCTAGATGTTCATCTCAGAGGACTCAAAAAGTTTCTCTATCATATAATTGTATTTCTCATCATGTAATTATAAATTATAATCACATAATAATCCAGCACAAACTTCAGGTTCTTATCTCTGTGATCCACTGCATTCATCTTCCAAGCAAGATTGAGAACTTTCTTTACCTTTTTAGGAAAATAAAATTTAAATTTGGGACACTAAAGAAAATGAAAATAAGTTCATTAGTGTAGCAAAAAACTAGGGCCCAATAAGGCAGGGCTTTAAACTAGGTACAGTGGGGGAGGGGGACAACACCTGGCAAACTGTGGGACGCTATGAAAAACTTAGAGGGACAGGATACTTGTGAGGGCCCTTTGCAAGTGACTCTAGGACATATTAGCCACACTGGAGCACACCTATAGACTTGCAGTGGTGAGCCAGGGACTCCTGAGATAACAGAAGCTAGCAGGAGAACACTGAAGAAACCACAAGCAACCGTAACCACTAGACTAGACTGTGGGTATGTCTCTGCACCCCCACTGGGACATTGTCCTCACTAAATGCTTCTATCAACGCCTGTATGCTAATGTGCAAAGTATGGGAAACAAACAGGAAGAACTGAAGATCTGTGTGCAGTCACGAGGCTACAATCTCATTGCAATAACAGAGACGTGGTGGGACAACTCACACAACTGGAATGTTGTCATGAAGGGCTACACTCTGTTTAGGAGAGACAGACCAGGTAATTGTGGTGGTATAGTTACCCTCTATGTGAGGCATCACTTGGAACGTACTGAGCTCTGCCTTGGTGAGGATGATGAGCGGGTGGAGAGCTTGTGGGTTAGGGTAAAAGGGCAGGCTAGTAAGGATGACGTAGTTTACTACAGGTCACCTGATCAAGATGAGAAAGTGGACAAGGCCTACAAACAGCTTGAAGCAGCCTCAAACTCAAAGGCACTGGTTCTTTTCGACTTCGACTACCCTGACATCTGCTGGCAAAGCTACACTGCCAAGCACAAACAGTCCAGGAGGTTCTTGGAAAGCGCTGACAGTAACTTCCCGTCACAGGTAGTAGAGGATCCCACAAGGAATGGTGTGCTGCTTGACCTTATACTAACCAATAGGGAAGACCTTGTCAATGATGTGAAGGTTGGG
>VZRW01009219.1:0-39245 GCA_013398125.1 Aegotheles bennettii
TCGGAGCATGAAGGCGTTACGCTCCCGGGGCTCCGCAGTGTTTACATTACGGTGCGGCAAAGCCGGAGTCCCTCTGCGCCCCCTCTCCCCCGCGCCCCCGGTCCCACTCCGCCCGGCGGGGCTGGGCTCCGGCCGCACGCACCGCCAGCCCCGGCGGGTGACAGCTCCTGCGTCCCAGGCGCAGCGGGGCTGAGATGAATGTGAGATGTGCCTAGCGCTTTGCACTCCCTCTCCTCTAAGTCAGGCTTTTTCAATTTCCTGGTTTCCGAATCACATGGGGAATAGGCACATGCTGCACTTCTGTTTTTAGCTCGGAATTTCAACGCTGCTATAATTACTGAGGGCTACGGTGGTCAGATCAGAGAAGAAATCGGCTCCCACACAAGAGTCTCTCCTGGGAGAAGGCTGAAAGGCGCCATGAACCCACCGCCGGAGCAGAAGGGTCTGAACCTCTTCTTATCCCGGCGACTATGCAAAACAACATAGCCCCCCCACACCCCGAAATAAAAAAGCTTAAAATCCTCTTCACAGATTACCCGCCCGCTTTACATTAAAATACCTAACACTGGCACAGCTCTGAAAATAGAAAAAGCAGTCTAAATGGTAAGTATTACTATCCTTATTGTATTACAGCAGGGAGCTATAGCCCTTCTAAGAGGTTAAATATGTACATCTATTTAGAGGCTGTAATTTGGAGCTGCTCACGATACTGGAAGCATGCAGACTTACAGTTGCACCCCCACCCCACCAACATAATCATGCTTTTCTTCAAAAACTAATGAATCTCAGTGTGATCCAGAGACCAAAGAGCATTCTCTGCCTGCCGCACACAGCTTGGGCTCCTTGTCCTTGGCAGCCTTTCCTTTCTGACTACCAAGGAGCACCCAGACATGCCTTTCTACCATAACCTCATATGGAAAGTAAATGACTCTGATGACTTATTAATGACTCAGATAAATAAGCCCAGGGAGAGCTGACACCGCTACAGCCTGAGAAGACTCTCGGAGGTTAAATGACAATACCACTCCAGTCAATCTGCTCTAAAAGAGAGAGACACATTTTATTTTAATTGCATGGCTGGACTCTGCTGTGAACTATGGTGGCTGGTCATGCCTGCCACTTCCTGCTGTGTTTGCAGGTTCTCTGTCCCTCTCTTCTGTCTAAAGCTCACCACAGTATACACATACCTGAAAAAGCGTAAAAAAAAAAAAAGAAAAAGAATATATTGGCATTTCTGGTTTCATTAAAAGGAGCTCAGATTGGAAAGGCTACCATTGATGCTGGGCTCTATTATCTCCTACAGCCTCTGACTCTTCTGCATCTGTCGCCTCCTCCATCCTAAGGTAACTGTAACACAGTGACACTCTGCTTTATCTCTTCCCAGCACCTCCTTCTGATTGCTTCTCTATTTCTCTTGTTTTGCAACAAAAGTGTATCTTCTGGGTTTGGTTTCAAGGTGCTGCCCAGGTGTAAGCCATGTCAAGACTAGGAGCCCTTTGCCACTACAGTTGTGTGTTGGTTCCTGGCTAAAGATCCTGAAGCAGAGGCAACTGTCCCAGCAAAAACTAAGGTATCTATAGGTGCACCAAAACCCTTCCCACAACCGACGCAATAAACAGGTAAAAGAGCAATTTGGTTGGTATAACTGTCAACACCAAAATTATCTGCTGATGCAGCCTATCTATCAAGTTTCATGTCTCCTCTCAACCTTCCAGCAATAAAATCCTAAGTGGCACAAAGGCCCCAGGCATTCACCTGGTTATCTGACCTCCTTCCCTCCCCACCCTCGCCTGCCCTGCTGCACCCACAGCTACTGGTACTGCTCCTTCCTGTGCCCTGCCCTCCAGCTTGGCAGAAGTGAGGCTGGGCTGCCAACTGACAAAGGCTTTTGGCAGCCACACGCATTCCTACCTGTGTAAGCCACTTGAGCTTTAAATAGCAGACAAGATCAGGGTAGCTCCCTGAAACCTTCCCATCACAGATACAACAAATCCCACCTGCATACTGACACCCTTATTAATGCAGAGGAGGTGGTAATTTCCCAGCTTTGAATACATAGGAGGTATATATCCCACCATGTGTAATAATGAGGAGTATACAAGTGCCCATTACTACTTATAATAGTAGATTTATCACAGACTTTACATCCTGTTATGCCTGTTGTACTTTCACACACAAGGCTATGCAGTCACCTTCAAACGTACCTGGTCTGTAATAAACTTCCAAGAAGATTACACAGGCTATAATACAACACCTAACTATCAGGTACATTTATGAAATTAAAAATGTTGTTCTTTACCACCAAAAAGTGTTAAAATAGTAATTTACAATGTATTGGCAATTTATTGAGAACATCAGAGCAAAAGCTAGCCTTTGATGCTAAAGGTTAGACTGTAACACAAACAGCATGTCCAGGCTAGGGGTAAGTCTCTTACATCCCTGTCAAGACATAGGCATGGAAATTGGCAAGACTCCCTTGCTTTCTTACTCCCCCTTTCAACCAGGTGATTAAATATAGGACAACCAACCATCAGTGCTAGGACACTGCTCTTCACCCACTGGGCAGCAGAGCAACAGAGATATTGCAGAATGTATCTTTCAAACTGTAAAAAGCAAAAGCAACCCAGTTGCAAAAATGTATATAAAAAAGGGTACACATATAGAAATAAAACAAAATACATAAGCATGCAAAACTAAAGCATGGGAATAGATAACTGAAGAGAAAATTCAACTACAGTTCCATTCACATGGCATACTTCAAGACATGGAACTTTGCTTTGGAAAATCAAATGAGAAGATGCTTCAGAAACATTAACTCAAACTTTCAGGTAGTCAGACAATATCCAGTTTTTCAATGACTCTAATAAAAAGATGCAAGCCAAAAAATAAATTAAGTTGGAACATTCATCGTTATATTTGTAAACATACAACTGTCAGTTCAACCTATAATGTGAAAAATTCATCGCGTTTAGAAATTCATGGCTGTAAATTATTTATCAGCTCTTCTCTGAGCTATTTGAACTGCCAAGGAACTTGACAGAAAAAGAAATCTATCAAATGTCTCTGTTTAAGACAAGAATAAACAACAAAACTGGTAGAGAGGGCATATGATGCATTGGCATCAACCAGTAATACTCTGTATTCTGAATCTGTATTATGAAATATACATTTAAAACTAGAGTCATATTTGCTGTAACACAAAATAAGTACAAGACCATAGCTGTTCCTTCTGCCAGTGAACTCAATAGCAAAATAAAGTTTACTTCAACTGGAAAAGGGCTTAAAAAAACAACAAAAAAAGCCCAAAACCAGGATTCAAGACAAACTGTCCAACAGAAACCACTTGAAATTATGTATTATACAGCCCAGGCTCCAATTTTTAAAAGATAAATGAAGAATTCACAATTAATAACCAATGAAAGCCAAAGATTTTTTCCTCCTGTGTACAGGTGGACCATACTAAAAGTATCAAGAGACTGAAGGACCCAGACTTAAGAAATTCACATGGGGCAGCAAAACAGCCTGCACAGAACCCAAGCAAGAAGGATGTCACTGGCCAATGATGGATGAATCATCAATTCCTAAAGAAACAAAATAACTTGAGCTAATTGTTTGCATGAAAGTACATGCAAGCCCAAGACATCTACCACAAACCACAGAAAGAAATTTTGTATTGCTCTACTACGCAGTACATCAGGCCCTATTTCAAAAACAGACCTTCTAATTTTTTAATGTGAATCAACAATTTCTGAGCAAACCCAGAATGACTCTGCTACTTGAGCAAATGTATCAATCACTATAAATGTAAAAACATACGGGTTGATAGTATCTTCCTTGCAAATGCAATCAGTATTACTTATGCTTCCTCAATAAATTCCTCAGAAAACCAGAATAAAATCCAGAGAGAAGAAAGTATCAAAGGCACAGACACCACAGACAGAACAAAGAAGATTAGCAGAACAGCGCATGCAGAGAAAGGGAAAATGAGACTCCCACAATAGATGCCCAAGAGAGAATGCTACAGAAAAGGTGAATTACACAGTGCCATTTATGCACTCATTAAAGAAAATCAGGAGCAAGAGCAGATGTTTCCAAAAGACACCAATGAGCAGAATAAGGAACAACAGTTTCCCCCAGATGATTAGATGGTACATGTCTCTTTCAATGATTGCTGTTTCCTGATCTTGAATGCTAGACAAATTTCCATATAGCTTTTGTTTCCTCGATCAACAAGTGAGGTGGTTTTTTTTCTCACTTTAAAAAATCAGCCCAAAATGCCTCTCATTAGATTAGCATACCAATGTGGGTCCCAGCATTTCCAGCTGCCACACCTAGTTAAAATACCTTGTCCAGTTTAGCAAGCCACTTACTTGACTGGAGTTTTCTCTCTCAAAAAAAAAAGGTATGCTGCCCTGTCAGCACTATGGAATACAAGCAGTGACTTGTGATCTCAGACATTCTTCTCACCAGCAGTGATAAATGATCAGCAATGTTCACTGGATGGGGATGTAAGGGAATAGGCAGAAAAGAAAGTGCTTATTGTCCCTTCTCTCACCTCTCCTGCTCCTACCTCTGTATTATAAGCTTCAGGAATTTTCAACCTTTTCCATATATGAACTACGAGAAATTTCCAGTGGATGTGCAGGCCCTTTCAACCTTTTTGCACGTTAAAATTACTGCTCAGAAGGAAGAAGAAAGCAAAGCTCATACCCAGAAATCTTTAATTCCTTAATGGCTAAATGAACCATCCAACACACTGGCAGTTGTATGAAAGGTGACTAGTGCAAATACAGGTGGAGCAATCACAGGAGAGGATGACTTGCTTTGAAAAGATCAGTTTTGCTCAATAGGTGATATTCCGGTTAATAGATTCCATTCAACAGTTTCAAATATACTTAAAACTGAGCATCAAAGTAAGTTCTTGGTAGATTTGAAACCAATATTTTGCAAGGATGCAAGTAGTTTGGATGGAACTGTACTTTTCTCTCTAATAGACTACATCAGCAGATGAGATTAGAAAAATTTACTTAGTGGCACTGAGAGGGCAAACCATTGCCTGCGTGTGTCACGTTGGTGCAGGAGAGGTCTCCTCACCGCAGTTGCCTCAAAAACTACTTCCTCAATCTCTCCCAAACACCCACCAGTCACATGATGATAGAGTAGTGTTACTTTCAGATATATCAAACAGGAAGCACTATGAGGACATATGGCTTGTTCTGATTTGTGCAGGGAGAACTGTGACTGCTGCGGAAATAATGGCTTCAGAACAAGATAACAAGATTAGATTGAGTTTTCAGCAGATGACAGATGTTTTAACTCTCACAAAAGCATCTTGTGTTGGTGCCTGAGCAACAGATTGGCAAGTGTCACAACTGCTGTATTGATTGTTCCCATACGTGCTTTGCTACTTACAAACTCACATGAATGTGCAACAGCATCACTGGCCATATACATGCCTCCGAGATGGAGATAAGGGCATCTAGCAATCTGCATTAAAAACAAGCCAGGAAAAGTGTCAGCTTCAATTTCCTTTTTTGCTTTTTATTGATGTCACTAGAGTTTTGCTTTCTTGGCTGATACTGTGTACTGGACTTGTTGGTTTTGATAACTTAGACAGAAGTATAAGCCAAAGAACACAAAAACCCAATCTCCTTTTTATTTCATGAGCTTCTACTCCAACATGGTAGTAGTAGTTTGCTGAAGATACAATTCTGCTTTCTTGCCTTTGGATAACAAGCAGAAAATCATACTGTTCTCCTATACTGCACTAGAAGTTTTCTAGAAAGAAGGATGCTACTTGACAACTGAAGCATGAACATTCTTATCACATGAATATTTATAAATATCCACACTGAGTGAACATCATACAATACAAAACTGGATGGAAGAATTTCATTATGCACAGCATATGCTTACTGTTTATTCAGACTAGCTATAAACAATACTAAAAAGGAACACACCCATTAAAAATCTGCTAATAGGCAAATGTACCTTGATAGGCTCTGAAAGATATTACACACCTAACAGTAGAAATAATGCATGGAACATTTACCAAAACCCTTGGGTTTTACTTTTAATAATCGACAGACCAAACTGACACTGGAGTAAGCATAAAAGTCAGACCACTGTTTGTCCCTGAAATCCCAAGAGAGAGACAGGTTCAGAACAGGGCTTGCAAACTTTTATTCAGGAAAATATCAATTTTAGGTAATTTTTTTCCCTTCTATTACTTAACAAAACTACACGCCAAGGTACAAAAGTAAACTAGGCAGACAAAAAGCATCATATTTAGTTGAGCTGAGTGACCTAAATTAATATCCTTCTTCTATGTCAGACTATTTTGTATGACCTTGGAAAACCTTAAACTTTCTGGCTATGTCTAGCTCCAGGGCATGTACAAAACCAAGCCACATCCTGATCCTGTATTGGAATGAGGGCATGGATTGCACTGTTTTTCTCTTATTCTTTCTTACTAGAACCTCATGTCTCCAGAGAAGAAAATTCAGGTATTTTTAGCCATAAAGGAGCCAGAGTGCATGCCAGCAAGGTTTCTAATTTTGGCAAGTGGGTGTCTAAACTCAGGACCCTAAAGGTTTGCACCTGACCACTCAACCACTGTATGAGAGATCTTTCAGAGTAAACACAATGATCATTATTATGTGCTCACAGACAAAATTTCAGTTTAGGCTTAGCACATATGTGATAGTTTTGTTTACAGAAACAGATTAACTGTGAATAATGTCAAAAAAGAATAAACCGATGAGACATGCAAATTTAATTTGGTAAGCAGTACAACTAGCAGGGCAAATGACATTGGGATAGTTTCAAAATATATTACATGCCCAACACTCACTGAAAATCAGGCTTAAGGTTGTATGAACACCGACCTATGTTAGACATCACAAAAGCGGGATTCATAAGTAAAAAATCAGTAGCCACTGTTGAAAACGTGAGCATTAGCTTCCTTCTTTGTTGGACTTCGTTTATTTCTTTTTGGACAAATTTTGGACGACTGCTTTAAATTACTGTAATAACAGTATTTAACTCCAGATTAAAGGCACAGCTCTCTGTGCCTATTTTTTGAAATAGAAGCTGAAGAAACAGGCAGAGGAAAAAAGGTCTGAAGTGCTGTGATACACTGCCTCTTTCTGTCTCTGATAAGCTACTTAAGTGTAAAACCAAAAAAAAGTAATGCAAAATAATTTTAACCTTTAAAAAAGTTAGTTAGGTTACATCTGATATTTACAATGATTTCTTAATTAACCTAGAAAAATATAATCCAAGGCCCCATCTTAACTGCTAACAAACTGAAACCAGTATTAAACTTGGCTTCTATCCACTTTTTATAGTAAAACTAAAGAAATTTGCATCAGGATTTCATAACACCAGAAACTGAGAAGGATGTAGGAATAGTATGAACAAAATCACTATGCTAGCATCTACTCTAAGATTTGATGACATCACAAAGCAATAAAATCTGGGCTTTTAGAACCACTTTGAAAACATCCACGTGTCCTGGGCTCCATGTATATAGCCTCACAGCAGCGCTCAACTGTAGAAGTGTGTATGTTGGCACCTCACTTGGGATCAAAGCAAAGTGGCCTCCATCCAATAGCTGTCCAAAGACACAGGGCTGAACAACAGGTCTCCACTTTCCACAAGGACTATATGGGTCCAGAGACACGCATTGCGGTTCAGTGAAAGCATCTTAAGTAAAGGCAGGAAAAATAAGCCACATGAAGGTATCCTCTAGTTTAGATCTCATTGCTGTTACAAGGCTGGAGCCCTCCATAGTTTGGATATTTTCAATATGTTGATGACCTTTTACTTATTTGAATTCATCTACATAAACTGTCACTTTCTCTTAACTGTAGTGCCACTTCTCTCACCTAAGACACCAGGCAGCAGGAAGTATATGATGCTCTTTCTGCATAACTGTTCCTGCCCACACTCAAGGTGAGTCTTCCTGACCGATGCTTCAACAAATATCTGGAAGAAATTTCAACATCTTGTACATGTCTTGCTACTTGTTCAACAAGTTGTGAAATTACTTACAAAGAGCACATGCAGAATATACCATATCCAAATGTTTGATTAATCTAATGACAACTTAGCAGACAAAAAAATACCAATTCATCATAATAAGTCAATTAAAGCTTTAACATATTGCAGTGAATTTAGTATATCCTTTCAAATCCTGAAATAGACTTATAATTCAATGTAAGGTATAGCTAGAAAGAAGCAACACTGACTATGTATAACACAAAGACACATAAAACAAGAATCTATTTCCCATATGTGCAATGCCAAATTGGCAGTTTGTTTTGTCTGTTTTAAATCAACTAGCCATTAATATGTACAATTAAGTGTACCATAAAGTAAGTTATACCATGCAATAGGAGTTCAAATGCTTATTCACACCCTTGGATATACTGATTAAAATCCTACAGAACTTCTGCTGTCCTTCTTAGTATGCTATATGGCACAATGCACACTTATGGCTAAGAGGTTATAAACCTCTTTCCAAGTGAAATGTTCTATCGAAATACAGTGACTAATTTATTACTTCATCAGCAATCTGATGCTTAACATTTTTTGAACCTATGAAATATCCTATAGAAACCACCTATCTCTGAACTGTAAACGCATGTTAAAGTCACAAAACAGCCATCATAAATTCATAAAGTATACTGCATATAGCGTGTGATTCATATATTATATGTTCACTAAAATGTGACAGCTTTGCCCTAATATGTTACTGGGATCTGGTTTTGTATTTGGATACCTCCTTTGATATCTGACATGAAATCTTAGCATGCAAAGTGATGTGGGAAAGAACATCTACCCATTAGGAGAGCAGCAAAGACAGAGATTGTTCTTTTGCTTCAACTCCCAAAGGAGAAAATAGACTTATACCTCAGATACAAGGAACAAATAATCCAATTACTATAAAAACTTGTAACAAAGTTGCCTCTATCTCCATTACAGACAATAAAGATTTTTATATCTTCCAAAGAGCTTTTCAAGGACAGCTTGCTCGTGTTTGACTGCCTAGAAAACAGACACAAGCAAGGCCATCAAGGAACATTTAAAAAGGCAGAGCCTTGCAGCTGTACATCCTGGGTACTCACAACTGCTTTATTTATCAATGTGATTTTAGTATAATCTTAATATCTACAATATCTTTCCTTCCTTCACTCCCTCATTCTCATCTCCTCTCTCACTTCCTGTTCCTCAGATCTTCTCTTCAAATGTGTGACTCACTTCTTCTCACCTTCATCCCTCTTGTCTTAAATCAAGAAAGCTGAAACAATAAGAAGAAAAAACCACAAAACTTTAGCTTGAAGGAAGGAGAATTGCTTTCCGTTACTTGATTTTTAGGGACCATTTCGTAGCACATCTCTGGAATTCAGAAAGTCCAGAAGCATACAAGAAGAAATATGAGGGAGAAGGAATCAGAAAAGGACATTCAGTGGACTGTGCCTGTCATGTAGCAACATTTAGTCTGGTAACAGAAAGACAGAGAAATACTCTTAGCAGTATGATTGAGCATCTCCTGGCACACGTGGCTAAAATCTCTTGGCTTCTGGGGTCATGGTAATACATGAGAAACATCAGATTTCACTGAAGAAAAAAAAACAGCTGGTTGCCCTGACCCAGCTAACCTGCTGCAAGGTGGGTGCAGCTGCAAGTGGTGCTGGAAAACAGGAACTGAAACAAGTTCCCGATGGGAAGGAGAAGTGGAGCTAATGCCACCTGCTTCTCACAGGGTATTGGTGGGTTTGGAGTCTGTGTGGAGGTTTATTGCATTTTAGACCAAAAAACAATAATCTTGGCTTGTAACAGGGATATCATTAGTCCTGGCATAAACCACCACTTGTGGCCTTGCTCTGCCATCTCCAGGTCACCATTTTCTTCTGCCTCTCTGTTGGCACAAGTATTCACACAGACACAGGATGAACCAGAGAACTGGTCCAAGTTAAAACTGGGCCAAAAACCACCCCAGAATGTTAATCTTAAATAAGGTCAGTTCCCTGATCTGTTTCACTGTGTGACTATACAAATATCTGCACCAACTCAGTATTTTTTCCCCTGGTGAAGGCAGGAACATGTGCTTGTGAGGTGGCCCTGCCCCCTCCATTGGCTGGGATGGGTTACACCAACATAAACTTTGTGCTTCCCAGATATGAATGTGGCACAGGCTGCTGCCTAGCCCAGCAGAATTGGAATCCCTGAGCTGGCCACATCAAACTACTTCTTAGGTCATAGCAAAGGTTAAGAGTATAGTTCTAGTATAGAAAGAGCATTTTAAAATGTCCTAAAATAATTTTCTCTACTATAAAACTAGCAGAAGTGAATTGCCTAAAAACAGACAAGAATTAGAATCATGCATTGCCATTATATGCTTTCCAAAACTTTGAATCTATAAATGACTCTCAGCTTGTTTAAAAGGAGAAAGATCCCAAAGGGTGAGAGAGAGTAACCCGCTGTGCTGCAGAAATTCAGAGGGCTACACTGTTGTTTAACTGACTCGGAGGCACTAAGTGCACTCCCCGGGAAAGCCAAGAATCCCAGTGGAATTGACTGGGCTCCCCATTAGTGCAGAAGCTCACCCACCGAAAGTGTAGTGCAGAACTAAAGCTACAGGTTACAGAGGTGTTTGTTAACTGGCTCCACGCTAATTGATTTTATGAGCAATATTTTCTGTCATTTGATCTAATTTTCCGTGGCTGCTAATACTTTCCCTCTCAGGCTATTTCATGCTGTTACACCTGTGTAACTGCATACACAATCACCTCTCTTACAAATCTCTGTATATAACTAGTATTTATGCTAGTATATGCAGAATCTGAATACAGGTTAGGCACTACAGGTTTGAGACACCAGTGTGAATGCAAATGGCGTGACCTGAGCTCTATAGTTTGGATGTGTTTGATGCACGTTGCTCAAATGAGAAAAGAGCTCATGAGAGTGGGCTCTTTTAGCCCCACCTCATTCAACCATATCCCTATATTTGTATATTTGTGTCCCAGTAAGACAGTCCTGTCATAGACTTGTTGATGTCTGTATTCAGCTTCCTTGTAGATGCCATGAACAGAAGAAGTTAGTAGCATTAATTAGAAGTTCTTCATCACAAATAATACTTCAGGGATTTCCTCAATTTTTCCATGACCAGTTCAGATTTCAGTTCACTGTTGCCCTGTAACTGAGCAGGAAACAAAGCCAGTCTCCATTAGTGGTACACAAAGACTTCTATACCTGTTGTGTAGTCAATGGAGAGAGACAGAAAGCATCTCTGAATCTTCTGAGGTGTACAGGGTAAGAAGGATTATTTGTCTTCTGGAATTCCTTTACATTGGCTGCAAAAGGAGCCTCAAAAATTATCTTTGATAGACGCCTAACTACAGACAGCTAGAGTGAGACAAATTCTTTCCTTCAGTACCTGATTTGCTATGAAGTACTTCATATGCTGACCTGACTTGGGACAAAGGCATGTTTATTTCTCAGGCTACTTTAAGTATACACATATCTGCTTTTTTTTTAGTGCTCATTGAACAGATGAAAATGTCAAGCAGTAGTTGGAAAATAAGAGGTAGGAGGATGAGACCAGCTTTTGGAAGAAGAATAAAAGCAAATCAGGCACTTGTCAACCTTTCTGTCTACAGACTTTTCACATGCTTCTCTCTCAATTCCCTTTATCACAGAGTTCCAAATAATAACCTACATTCACAGACAGGTGGAAAATAAGCAGTGGTGGTGAACAAAGAAAAGTTTGTTATGCTGCCAGTTTGGAAAGCACATTAAGAAAAATGAGGTTGCTTGATAATGCTAGTTCTTCTTCTGTGGAGGTGTGGAGTCAGTTGCCCTTACCCATACAGCACTAAACCAATTTTATCTAGCCATGGATCCTCCAGAGAGTGGGTTAGAAGGGGAAGCATGGGGAAGCATAGAAGGAAGCCATGTCAAATAAATACAGAAAGCAAGCACTGTAGCAGATAAGCCATCTCCCTTTTCTTTCTTCATCACTCCTTCAGACAGAAATCCACTTTATAATCCTGCACTGAAGTCATTAGTTGTTGTATTACCACACAAGCTGAGTGTTCTGACTTTTTCTGTACAACTGAATTCTTCTAGCAGGTCTTTAATTTTATAGAGCATTAGGAAATTGTGTTGTGGGGTATTTTTGTGTGTGGGTTTGTGTGTTTTTTTAATGGTCTGTTTCATATTCTTCTGCCTCTTGGAATCATCACTGGTCAAAATTAACCTTGGTCATATGCCCTAACACTGCATTTCTTTCCTTGATAAATAAGCATTTCTTTTAACCATACCATTAACTTGGAATCTTGTTTTGGTGACAATTCAACATCACTGTGAGAATTTTCCCTCTCAGAACCACTAATGCATAATCTGAATTTTACCCTAATCTTGATTTGAGTTTTGTTTGGGTACTTCTTGATGCTTTATATTTTAAAAAGTATGAAGCTAAGCAATCACAGGATAAATACTACCATCTAGTATTTCTTAGATAAATGTACAGTTCTTAAATAACTTTTAAAACATTGACGTTCTAAATCTTGTGGCTCAATAAAGCACTCTGATTTGGAGATGGTTAAAATAGTATTTCCAAAAAATATGTACAACTTGGCAGAAAAAAAAGGCATTCTCTGAATTTCCTGTGAAGTTTCAGAAAAACCGAGAACATTTCTTAAATAGCTTGCACATTCTTTCCCACCATTGAATATTTTGAATTAATTCATCATAGCAGAATATAATAGAAAGCATGTAAGTGTAAGTGGAAAGGGATCTCTGCAGGTCCCTAGCCCAGTCTCTTGCTCAAAGCAGGGCCATTGCCAGCACTAGATCAGGTTAGCTATGACTTGTTCTAGCTATGTCTTGAACATCCACCAATGAAGACCCCATAATCTTGCTGGGTGACCTACTCCGGTGCTACCCTACCTTTCAGGGGAAGTTTTTCCTGAAGTTGCTGACCACAACTGTTTTATCTGGTGTTATCAAGAAGAGTTTGGCACCAGCATCTTCTCACTATCCTTCCCATAGATGTAGATTGCTCTTATATTGCCCTTTAGCATCATCTTTACTAAAGTACACAAACCCAGCTCCCTCAACTTCTCCCTGTAAATAATGTGCTCTATGACCTTGGTAGCCCTTTCCAGGTTTTCAACAACCGTTTTGACTTAGTGTCCTGGTTTCACTGGGACAGAATCACAGGCCAGCCATGGAGTGCAGGCCAGTAGTAGCCCCAAGTCAGCTGGGAGCTTAAGTCAGGGCAGGAGACCCAGGCTGACTAACAGAGGTATCCTAGACCCCTCACCTCATGCTCATTATAAAGGGGCAGCTGTGCTGGGGGTGGGAAGTTCTGTTTTCTGGGGCTCCTCTCTCTTGGCCTAATGCTCCCTCTGCTACTCCTGAGGACTAGGCTGAGTGTAAGCGTGAATACTTTATGTTGGTGTTTGTATTAGTTTTGTTACTACATTAAGTCCATTTATATTTCAACCTATGGGGCTTCCCCTCCTCTTTCTGATTCCCCTTCTTGGCTGGGCCATCGGGTGATAGAATAAACTGTTGCAGTTTAGCCCCAGATGGAGGCTAAACAAAGACACTTAGGTCTCCCCAAAATGGACAGTATAAGATACATTTATTAGTAAGAAGCAACTGTGACACACAGTTATTTTAAAATTAAAAAAAATATGACTAGTATCATGAAATAACAAAATACACTTTAATGAGAATTGCTTTAATATGCAAGCCTCAAAAGTTTAAATCATATTTAAATTCAAAATAACAATTTTCTTTTTAGTAATTTTACTTTTCAGTTAAGTCTCTTCTAAGTAACTGCACTTTCTGAAATTAGCAGCATGTTTTTCAGTCAGTGTCTGCTTCTAGGACTGAAAATGCTTGATGTTTACAGTCATCACTGGAGAATGGTATGCAGAAAGGGTTTTGCTTGTACTTACTCTTATAGAAACCAAGGTCACTGGTTGATTCTGCTAAACTTCTTATGCACTGGAAACAAAAGGGAGCAAAGGGGTCACGCCTGGGACCCTCCTGCGGGGAGGAGTGGACTGAACAGGACACCCAAAATTGACCAAACTAAGTATTCTATTCCATTTGCATCATACTTGATATAAATCTGAGGGATCATGAGGGTCAAGCTCTCTTCATCCACAGCCAGTGTACTGGGAGGATTCTGTCCACTCTGCCTTTGACCCCGATCCATGCATTCCTGAATTCACATGTTCCTGCCTCCAGCTCCCATCTGCCACTGACTTCAGGAGTCCAGTCCAGGAGTTACCTAGGGCTGCCCTGCAGCCTCAGGGGTGACATGAGCAATACTGGGGGGAGCGCAATAGTGGGGTTTTTGTATATTTTTTGTGCATATTTCATTATTTTCTTTTTCATCATTCTTGTTTTCATTAAAGCTGTGTAGTTTAGTTTCCAACCCATAAGTGTCTCTCCCTTACGCTCTTTCCTTTCCGGGAAGGCAGAGGGGGTTAATAGAGAGCATCTGTCATTCATTTCATTGCCAGTCCTGCATTAAACCTTGACCCTCATTTAAAAGAATATAAGCCCATTTATTTTACAAAGGCATTTAACTAGTTGTATCTATTACTTTCATTCGACTATGCACTTTTCACCAGAGTGATTGATTCTTGTAGAAGTGAAACAGCTCAAATCTTTCTTATCTCAAAGTGCCTCAGCATCAGAACTGAAACATACACCACTCTGACTACTAGCAATAACAGCATTGCTTTCTCCACACAACTTTGCTGTACCAAAACAGGAAAAAAAATGCCTCTGAACCAGCAATTATTGTTGCTAACATTCATGATAAGCAATAAATTACATTACTTAAAGTAGTCTTCAAGGACACATGGGATTTCTTGTACTGATCAGATTAAGGTTCCTTACAACTCAGTAAGAAGTATCTTTCATTGATGAATAATTAATGTTTAAAAAAACATCAGAAGACAAGACACAAATCACCTAACAACTTATATAACAGCCACTGGACAGGATAACACGTATTCTTGAAACTTGTGTGCATTCATGCATATCCTGAGAGATATTATTTTTGGTTGTACAACTTGAAAACAGTTTTGAAATAAATTGCCTTTCCCTCAGTAATTTCTCAACACAATGGGTGCTTGCTTTTAACCTCTTCTGACAGCAAGCTCGCTGTGTTTCCTTGGATTAGATCTGAATTTAGTGTCCTTTAACGAGAATTTTCCTACTGTTATGTGATTGTATCAATGACACTGAAAGATAATTGTTTTCTGTGTTGTGATTCTGAAGGCACTGTTGTTCAAGTTGGATAATACCCATCTCTTAATTAAATCCTGGCAGGTCTCTAGACATTTGCATTACACTTTTCTGGCCTTTTCTTATTTCTTCTGTGATTGTTATCAGATAATGCACATAGGCACTTCTCATACTACAGGGGCATTACTGTGTGATTTCTTCATCCTTCTGCTACCCCTTCCCAAACATTCTACCTTGTCAACTGCTGGTATACACAGAGCAGACACAACCACTGTGCCACTCAGTTTCTCCGTTCCTATTCTTAAGGACCTAGCAGGCCTCCCATCAGCAGAATGACATGTGTCAAACTGGTTTGTTAACCAGAGAACATGAAATTCATGGACTCCTCATATTTTAGTTTTCCTGTTCGTAAACATCCTTTTTTTGTTATTTTGTTTTGAATTATGGTATCACATTAGCACTGTTCTAATTACCTTCATCACCCAAAATACATTTTCTAAACTATTGGCACTTAGTCTCTTAATTCTCAGCAAAGTAATGATAATAAATTCTGTAAATCATATTGCCCCCTCTTTCCAGTGAAAACAAAACCAGCCCCATCTTCACTGTCCTCCCAGCCTGATTTATCTTCTGTAGCAGTGGGAAGATACCAGCAAACAATAATCCCTTAAAAAGACAAAAGAAAGTAAAGGAAAAAAGGTACCTGAAAAATTCATATGTCCCCAGAAAGAAGAAGAAACACTTGTGAACTACAGCATGGAGATTTAGCAAACACAAGTTGGAAAACACAAGGCCAACATATGTACACATATCTGATGCTGGCAGCTACCAAATTCGTCACAGTGGGTATGCAGCTTGCCTAAGCCTTCAATGACCAAAGGGTCACTGCCTAACCCGGTCAGACCCTTTATGCTTGGTAGGAAATGCATTGCTTGTGTACACTTCCATAAGTATCTTTCCTACTCTATTATCTCTAAATCAACAAGCACAAAATATACGATTTTCATACATATTAAATGCTGACTGTTGAATTCACATCCATCTGGGTTTGAATTCTTCAGATGCTCCGAGACAGTTGGCTACTGAAGCTAATATGAACTGGCTGCGTAGACAACTTGCTATTAGCAGCTCAAATTTACTATTTAAAACTTCTATATGTGGAAAAATACATATATCTATCCATATATATTTTCTCCCTCACCTATTATCAGACCCAGCAACTTGTCTTTTAGGGAGATCGTGAAGATACATTGAACATTTTCCAATCACTGGCATGTTGCAAATCTTTGCTCTCAACTTAAACATGGATGATTTGGTTGTCTTCATTGCTTTTATTTGCCTCTCAAACCTAGCACATTTTCTGATGATATCTTGGCTGAACATAAACAGTGAGTCTAAAGCTCATACAAGCAGATTACACAGAAACTCCTTGTCAGCTCTGATTTCCAGATATTCAGGGAATCTGCATATCCTTCGTGAGAAGTTTGGAGGCAAAATCCATGCCCATATTTTCAAATGGCAACTTTGCTTTTTGGAGTTCTTTGGCAGGCAAAACCCACAAACTGCTTTTCCAGAATATTAAAAATAATTGAGATAAGGAAAAGCTAATAGGCTTTAGCTTAGAGGATTGCAAAGAATAGCTTGTCATTGTTCAGACAGCCCTGTAATAGAGCACCTTGTTAATTAGAGATGATTCACAGATGACTTGCAATAGATACTGGTAGTTTTGAATAGCAATGATATTTTCATATTGAGCTCTTATCTACTCAGGAGTAATGAAGCCTTAACTTTAATTAAAAAGAATGCACTTTTTTTTTTTTTAAGCCTATAGGTCTAAGCAACACTGAAGTACAGAAAATTAGCATGCCTTTTACTAATTTTCCATATTTAGAGTTCTGCACTTCATGGTTTTGCTTTCATAACATTTCCTACCAGAGGACATCTAAGCACATGAATAGCAACTGTTGATGAGAAGGTAATATTATTGTCACTTTAAATGGAGAAACAGGCAATAAAGTGCGAAACTATTTGCTCAAGGCCTCTCAGCAAGTCTATGATAGAATCAGAAATAGAACTGGGTCCATCTTAAATACCGCGTCATCCCCTTACAACTCCATGCCTCATCACATAACACTATCTGCTTCACTTGTTCGGCATCCACTGCCTTAGTTCATGATCATTGCAGTGGTACAGTTTGACATTTTAACACCCCATTGCTACTGATAGAGTGGTTCCCATTCTCTGTCACCTTTCCGTGTCCTTTTCCTTATCACTTTTTCTTGTCTTTTGCTGGGGAGCCTGCAGTGGATTGGTCCAAGGGGCAGAGGCGATACCCTACGCACACAAGTTTTCTGCTGGTTTAGCTCCTGAACTGGCCCCTAAAGGGCTGGGTGAGCTTCAGTACCTGAGCAAAGGGAGTACCAGAGCAGGAGCAGGGAGGCAGGTCTGCACCCTTCCAGGACAGCTGGCCATGAGGTGGGCTTAGCTGCAACACCAAAGAGGACCTTACCTAGTAAGGTAAGTTGACCTTACTTGGTACAGTAAGTTAACCTTACCTGGCACTGAGTCTCCACACCTTGAGCGGCCTTTAACTTTGTTTTTCACATTTTTTTAAGCATGTATTTTACTCATAGCCAGGTCCACTCTTTAAAATGAGTTGAGAATAATTGAGAACGTAGTATTTTCTTTTAGAGCTGTCAGAGGTCTATCCTGAGCTTTCCATGGGCAAAACAAGCCAGTTTGTGCAGCCAACAGCATACAAGGGAGCCATATGGCTAACACTGTTAGCTGTCAGTGACTCTGTGGCCCTGATGATCTCACTATGGACTTACAGCAGAAAGGCTGGGGCTACCACACTCCTGCCTGAGATTGCTCATGGTAAATATATACCTGTACCTATGTACAGTGTGTGCACACTGGAGCTCAAATCACTTGTACAACTCACTGTGGGTATGTTGTATTTATGCAGGTTGGAAGTGCAGAGCAAGGCTTGAACACACACACACAGAGACTAGGACCAACAGTAACATTAATTACTGCATTCAAGACACTTGATGAGAAGCTATTAATTTACTAATTGATACAGGCAATGACACAACACCTCCTTCCCTACTTTTTCAGAATAGGGAATGGAGGACAACCTGCATTCAACAATGTCATTATACCTTCTGAAAATTCACCATAAAACTGCTAAGATTTCTTGCCATTAAATAGATTTACAGAATTCAATATTGTAAATTATTAGGAAAACAGTGATGCTGTAATTTATGAGAAATCCAAACAAAGCAATCCCCAAACCAAATTCCCCTCAGTTTCCACATCTAGTAATGTCCCCCCAAAAAAACCAAATAAAACCCTCAAAAAAACCCCACTTGCAGATTTACATCTCCAATTAAATTCAGCAGAAAGAAAAGAGAGTAAGTGCAACACAAACACAAATATTTAGCCTTTTTACTTCTCATTTAGGACTCAAGGCAAGTATATACAAGCATGTTTCCATTTAAATCAATAGAGGGAAATATACACAAGCAGTATTTTGGTCAGGAAGGGATTACTCATCTGCAAAAAGCTACCTGCATCATTCAGTGTTCTCAGAATCAAGACCATTTTTACAGTCAGCTCTTCAGAGAAGATGTATGTTCCCTATATAAGCATTAAATACATATCAGGTGCTTGACTAATACAAAAATAGCAGTACAAAAATCAATAATTAGTGCATCTTAATTTGAGGGGTTAAACCATTTTGTAAAATATAGCAATAGCTAATCAAAGACAATGAGGAAAAAATCACAGATAGAGACATCAGAGCCTTTAATTATTTCAAATATAGGAAAAGAGTAATAGATTATTTAATAATTACATGCTCTAACAATTTATATTTCATATAGCTGGCTTCATTGTATATCTAATAGTATGATGTTAAATATAACAGTGTGAATTTATCTTTTTTTTTCGCTCACCAGAATAGCTGTCGATTATGCTTTCAAATGTTTTTTTTTGTTTTATTACTTGATCCGAGTTCTACCAGCTCCCAAATTAAATAAAACATCTCTTTAACATAAGTTAACAGCTGACTGACTGTAATTCAGGGAAGTCTAAGGTAATGAAACATGCTTTTTTGAATGTAAGCTGTAGTCAGCTTTCAATCATGCTTAATGCACAAGTGATGCTCAATAAACAACAATATCATCACTGGATTTTTCATTCATTCATCAAGGAAAGTTTTTGTTATACTTTCAACTGAAGACTCCTTTTTCAGGGAAAATTTCAGGTGGCCAGAAAAAAAACAAAACCCCATAAATCACTATGTCTTTATGCCTTCAAATGTCCTTCAAAAGCATTTTTTCCAATAGATGCTTCCACAAATAAATTTTTAATATAAAATGCAACTGACAATTCAACTTTATCACAAACCTTCCTCCAAAAGCACTCTTTTTTTTTAGCGGCAATACGCTTGTCAGAAAATTAGTAGCAATAAGCACCCTCACATTATAAGCCTATAAAAATCTTGAGTAAAGTAGAGATGAAGTTCCATATAATCATTTTTTCTCCCAAAATCTCTTTATGTGACAAAAAAAGAATGAAGAATAACAGCCCTATCATAAGAGGCTCATTATTCCTAAATACTTCTATTGTCCAATACAGTACTTAGGATTTTCTATGTCACTACTTCTGTCAGCTCACACAGGTTGGTCAGGGCACACTGAAGAAACTCTAGTATAAATTCCTGTAATAATTACTTTATACAGAACTTGTATTTTTATTGTCTTTTTAGCATATAACCACTTCCTCACATAGCATATACATGCACCTGACCTCCATCTTATCTGAGAAGATGCAGTGTCACCCTATCTTATGTGCCAGCCTCATACCATCCCAGTGTACAGCTTGTGACAGTTCTCGGGAAACTTTCTTAATCCAGGCCCTGAAGGTTGAGCACTTCAAAGGATTTAGGTTTGAAAAAAGTCAAAGGCTTTTGTCTTGCTTTTTTAAGTTATATACAGTATTTCTCACATATGGAGAATGAGATGGAATGGTAACACTTAATTTTAAAGCTTATTTTGATTAGCATTTTACTTAAAGTTCCTTTTTTAAAAACCCTACTTTTATCCATATTATCTGTTCCATATTCTTTCCCAGATCTAGGCAGAATGCTGCTCATGTACTTTATATTGAGTCTTCCCACAGCAATCATGAGACACACAACATGACACACATCATCCACCACTCATTACTTTCCGTGCTTCTAAGTATAATTTTTTGCAACCCATCAGCACCCTCTGTTCCTCATGCATAACTGTGCTTTTCTAAAGGGAAAGTTGGATTTCAGTGGGGCCTTCATCTTCTATCATGTGGAAGATCTTACTGCTATTGTCTCCACAGAAGTCTCTGATTTTTTTATAAAGGATCCATGATATTAAAGCCTCCTCCTTTAGCAAGAATTTCTGCCCAGTGATACAGGTATGGCAGACACAGTATATGCAGTCACATGTGGTCCAACAGCAGCAGCTGAATGTGTAAAATAGATACATCCAAATTAAACAAGGAGGGAATCAAGCAGAATTCAGATAAAAGGAAAGATTATTTTTTTCATTTTAGCCCAGATGACTGGTAAGAACATAAAAATTTACTCATTAAGATGTGTGTGCTTTTGGTGTTCTGTTTCTACACACCTGGCCTGAAACACTTAATTAGATAATCATACAGCTGCCACACTTGCTATTTGGGTGATAGGGTTAAGTGTTAGCATAATGTCAACAGTTTTTCTAAGATAAATTCCTAAGTGCTGCTGCTGCTTTCATTTTTCAGTAACACTAATTGGCACTATAAAGAAATCAGAACGCTACCAAAATCTATGAGGCTGAATGAATTAAAAGCATGCATGAGCAAAATCAGCTCTATTTTCTGCACTCCGAGTACACTGCCAGCCAGGCAGAATTATGTTAAGTAGATAACTTGTGAGCAGTCTGCTTGAAACCAAACCCAGCTAGTGCAGCAGAGGGCCATTCACTGAACATGAATTGGCATACTGGTAAAAGGGAGCAGGGGAGCGCTAATGTTACTCATTTTGTTTCTAAAGACTCAACACATTTATGTTAATTTACTGTTATTGTCCCTATGTGGAAAGCCATGCACAATACACCTTTTTCCCTTGCGATCTCAAAAGGTCTGCTACACCCAGAATTTGAGTTAAAGAAATGTGACTTCTGTTTCAAGTTTTTGTTGTTCTCAAATTAACTCAGATTTTCAGTTAAAGCAATGCTCTAATTCTGCACCAACAGCAGTATTCTCTAAAAATTCCCTCAACTGGAATGACAATTCCTATTTGGAGCATTTTTCCCTCTCCCCTATAAACCAGACAAGTCTGACATACATTAATCACTGGACTTAGCCTTCACAAATGACCACGAGGGAAGGTGTTAGTGCATTCCCTGCTCAGAAAACAGGGCATGACCTTGCAGGGCCAAAAGAGGTACGGGGTGCAGAGTAATTTATGCTTGTGTTCAGAAGTGAAAGAGTCCTTCTGGAAACCAAGGCAGCCGCAGGGCTCTGTGCAAAGGCTCTAACTTCCTTGCAGTTTTAAGAATTTCCATGAAAAAAAAAATAAATCACAGAAAGCAAATACCATAAGGTTTTTCCTTCATGATTTACATACTTTTCATCAACAGGGTATTTCTAAGCCATTCAGCCATGCTCAAACGTTTATCAGCCTCATTTGATTAGACTGCTAATCCCAGTGAGGATTGGCACCACTCAGTAAGTCAAACTAATTTCTTCTTAATGCCACAGGTTTCAAGAGCTACCCAGCAGCTCAGTCAGTTGGACTTTCTGCTAGGAGAACAGGTTTTGTATTGGCCACTGACAAAACATTGCAGTTTTGTATTTTCACTGTTGGTTTTAATCTCCCGTTTTGCTTCAGGCATCTTGGGGAGGAAACAGATGAACAGTAAGAAGTAGGAAAGGGTTGCAGAGAGAGGAAGAATTAACTGGACAAGCAGCTAACTTCAGAGTTATTAAACTTCATATCACTGATTTCTGCTCCAGAATGAAACTGAAAATTGAAATTTTCATTTAAAAAAATTGAAACAGAATTTTAAAAAATAGTAAAGAGTGCAAACATGTTTACACAGAATGTCAGAATAAAATATTTAGTCCTGTCTTTTTTTTTAAAAAACAAAACCTGAGAACTAGTTACTAATTATCTTTCTTATCACACTCTTTACTATTGTTCTTGCAATAATTTCCTAGTAAGGAAAACAAATGTAAATTTTGTCCTACAGAATGACATAGATGACCTCGTAACACTTACAAAAGAGAGCAAAATGTTCCACATAAATCTTTGCAGAACTGAGTCCTGTAAGGCTGTATTTTATTTCTAATTCCCTAGAACAGTATGCAGATGACATAGCAGAATTACACATACATCACCCAAAATGACAGCTGATACTACTATAAAAACACTCAAAATTAAAACAGGGTTAGTGCTCTGTCCCCTATCATCATATCTCATAGATTTATGTGCTTCTTTGCTTGCAGATTCAGCAGATGATCCTGAGTTGCACTTACTCCCCTTGCACCTCAATTTTCATGCAGAAAAATTTGCATGCAAAGGCAATGAGCTGTGTGATGTTCAGGGAAGTTGGTCTGTAAGTGCCTGCATAAAATACTTGCCATATCCATCACAGTGTGCTTTTTAGCAGCTCCAGAGTTTATTCTCTTCCCTAATCAAAACTGTTTTACAAGTATTAGCCATGGCTGTTCTTCAAGGAAGGGTAGTAGATGATATCATCTACAGCTGAGCAAATTCACACTGAAGTCTGAAGTCTCTCCTCATTAAAATAACACAGGGCAGAACATTATAATTAATAGAATCATCATCATTTAACTACAACCTACCTTGACCTGCCCTGTCAACAGAGAGACCTAAAAGTGGATAAAACTGTAGTTTGCACCAGCTGGTACCTCCTCCTCCATATCAGCAGAAGGAAGGAAAAAGGCCACAATGCAAATAGATGTAGTCCCAGCACTTACACAGGCAAAGATGTTTCTCTCATCTACTTGACTCATGGAAATAAAAACTAACCCATTTATAACATTTGATCACTTTTCCTGCTACATTTTTAATTCCCACAGCTGTGACAGAACATTTGGTCCTGTGTTGGGCCAAGAAAGATTGAATTGCTTAGCTGCAATCTGTGCCTTTGAAAATGCCAGTGCAGTGTCTTTCTCCCAGATACTTTTGTATGTATGCATGAGCACGTACTATTTTGAAATGCAACAACTGGTTAATACCAACAGCAAGGGGTTACAATTTTAAAAGATAATTTGTCTCTGAAAAATTTCTTAAGTTTAGTATCTTCCCTAGTTATTCAGAAATCTAATGGAGAATTCTCTATGAGGAGTGCAAGACCACAATGTGTTTCTCAAAAGTTTCATGACATCAAAGAATGGGGAAGTATAAAAAATGCAAGAGTCAAACCCAAAGTTATCAAATAATTGCAGACATTTAAGAGAGTACGCATGGGTTCTATGGATCAATAGATTAAAATCTAAAGCAGGCACACCATAAAGGCTGCATTTTGCTTTTGAACACAACAGTCTGGAGCTATCCCCTAATTCAGAAAATGAATACTAGTAAAAGACTGACAGCATCTCTAAGATACTACAATTGCTTTAGATATTCATCCAACATATGTTTAAAGACCGGTATATATGAATTCATTATGATTTTACTACCTTACTCTCACCCTTTTTAAAATCCCAGATGACAGAGATATTGTGACCTTGAAAAAACTATGTGAAATTCCCATCACTGAATGAGACCTGTTGCTCTGGGCTATGTTTTCCATTGTGCCCAGTATCTATCCTAGTTAAAGTGGTATAAAATGAGTATAACTTATTTTGCGTATTACTAGGTTTTATTCATAGTAGAATGACAGCATTGTTTCATAGTAATGAAACAATATAAGGAAATAATGTGATACGGTTGTATTATAACTTGTATAGTAAATGCATGATCATTTACTCTTCATCTTAAATAATATATTAATCACAAACTGCATTAATATGAGCTGTTAATAATGCACTTTGTACTCAAAGAGGCTCACAGGCAAAACCAAACCAAAGAGAGGAAAAACAATACTTTAACCAGCTGTGTGACAATTAGACTGACGTCAGATTTTCCAGAAACACTGAATTTTGGGCCAAGGCAAAGCACAAAAAGTTTTGGCCTTGCCAAAGCCTTTGGCACAAGGTCAACAGTGACTAGAAAAGAAGAGCTTGGTGGAACTATGTCTGAATGCTTATCTATCTTGTTGAGTTGCAGATCATGAGATATAAAGGCCAGACCCCAGCAGAGGTACCAAGACATAGAACCTGCTTCTCTGCTTTTAAAACCTGCTCACAGCTGCCCAGGCTCCTGCAAGACTACTCTGCTTCCAGGTCCTGTTTTCGGTGACGCTAAACTCCAGCAAATTGTGTCAAAGCAGAGACAGCCCCAGAGCACATGAAATTGAGAAAAAAAGGCTCAGATCACACTTCTGCCATTACCGTGACATATGTGCATCACCTTGACCTCATCAAAGAGCACAGCACACAGCCTAGTCCTCCTTTTGAAGAGATACAAGGGCAGGGAGCAGCAAATACACAGGGTAAAGGGAAAGTACCTGAATGGCCACAGTACTCCTGCAAAGCACTGGGTCCCCCGTGAGCTCTGCTCTCAGCCATCAGCTCCAGGCAGGAGAATCTGCCCCTCCTTGTCCTGAAATTACCACCATGTGCTCTAATTCAGTACCATCTAAGACTAAAGCAAAATTTCATCCAAGTTTATTTTCTCCCAGTGATGGATACGGATTAATCTTCTCTAATGGCAGGAAGTAAATTGCTGGTACTCTTGATATATTTTATTATTCAGAGCCTTGTCATTTAATGACTGAATCAGAGGTGACATAGCTGGGAGAACAGGGAGCTCATCAACATCCATTGACACACAGCATAAAATATGCTAACTTCAAATTTGTCATTTGTACCCCAATTCAATGATGCTTCCTTAGTACTAGTCAGCTAATGAAAATACAGCAGTTTGGATATTTTGACAGAGAAAGAAACGAAGCAGTGAATTAAATTGGCAGTAGTGGCAATGCAGAGCCACTGAATGAGGAGGAGGAGGGAGATTGTGCTGTTCCACACAGTTACAATTGTTAGAGGTGAAAATAAGTGTGCCCAAATACCAGCGCTGTTTAGAAGCACTCATGATCTCATGAGGATGACAAGTGACCCTATCTGCAAACCAGGAAGTAGGACCTGTAACTGCTTGTTTGCTCACTGTTACCTTTTCTCTGCAATGCTACTTGAGAATAATGCCCTCCTAGTTTTCATATATAGAAGTTCCTACTGAAAAGAAACTGTTATTCCAGAACTTGGCTGGGTGAGGCAATATATATGACCTAATAACTTGTACAAGAAATATTCAGATGGCCACAGCACAGATAGCACATTACATACTTGAAATATTTTACAGAACAGAGATGTCCAGCTCCTTGGGACTCCACAGACTCAAAGTGAGACTAGCCACAGTGTGTGACAGGTCCCAGGGAATCAAAGCTTTTGACATTACTTATTTTGGGTCATTTCTTCCCACTGTATGGGATTCAGCTTGCTTAGCAAACCCAATGCAGCCCCAGTGCTGGCCAGCTGACCTTAGCTGTTATTAGAAATATTTTCAGTCTGCATGGAGCACAGATCAAGGGCCAAAAACAAAAGAAGAGAGGACCGAGTAACACATAACTAGGACCTGTAGTTTTAAAATGCAGTATGTACTATACTAGAATATAATATGCAGCCAGTATCTTTTTAGCTGGTCAAAATAGAAAAGGTGTGATGCTAAGCAGACAGCATCTGACATTTTTTAATTTCATTCTGAGGCATAATCCAATCAGCTCCTCTCCACAGCAAAAGGAAATTTGAGGACAAGCTACAATTCGACAATTTTAGGCTTGTCTATCCTTTATTGTTGCTAATAGGATGAAAATAACAGCTTAAACAAAAATTTGCCTCAAGGACTTTGATCTCTTCTTCAATGAAATTAAATAGTCAAGGAAATAACACTTAAGTCCTATTAAATACATACTGGAAAAGCATTTTAAAATCATCTGTCTGGAGAGTTTCAAGTGACTTCCATATTCTTCATTATGGCATGAAGGGATTTCTCCACGTATTTACTTCCTCTGACATTAAGTCACATTCAAAAAATATAAAGAGTCAGTCTAGAGGGCTCAGGTTGTGAACAACATTGTGTATGGCAGTCACTTGCTGCTTGGGAAGTGGGAAGAATAATTTTCTGTCTGGGTCATGTAGCGGTTCACAACAATCACACTACCCACAGCAACCCACTGGTGACCACACACCGTGCATTAGAACAAGAACTAACAGAGATGCCTGACCTGGCTGAGAGCAAGAGCTGACTGGTCCAATGCCTGCAACTGACTGCCAGAGTCCCAGAACAATTTCTGGAGCTTAGAAGTAAATATGCAGTGTTGCGGCTTGATACTTAATACAAAAGTGGTGCCTGCATTATGAATATAGCCCTCTCCCTCTGTCAACTACTTTATTCATGAAACTGTAAGTCAAGTCAGGGACTAATACAGTAAACACGCTACTAGATATGTGTTATTTATGAAAGTAGTAGCATTTAGAGTAGAACTAAGACATACGTTTAAAAATGTGGTTCTAGAGACCTAAAAAGTTACTTTGACAAGACCACTTAAAATTTTTGCCATTAAGCAGTGATTTTTTTTTCAGACTGAAAAAGGTTAAATGAAATGTTTTCTGAAACTTGCTTTGCCATTTTAAACAGTGCAAAATGGATCTCGCATAGCTGGTAATCTAGATGTACAACTGGCTGAAACATATATACATTTCACTATCATTCCTCTAACCCTGATGCATGTACACAAAATTAATTTGTAAATCCACTGTGCAGATTAAATACAACACATTAAGTAGTTCTTCCTGAGTTTATTTGGACAACTGGTTTTCAAGAATTTGAAGAGTCAAAGATTTCAAAACTAAACACTGCAACGTTCATATAGAAAAGGCAGGTTGCAAAAACAGTCAAGCTCCCGTTCTCCAGTTGACTAAGGTTTATGAAGTTGGCAGGGAGGGAAATTTTGACAATTTTCAGGGAAAAATAAAAGAAACAAAAGATAACACAAAAATCCCACATCAAAACAGCAAACCTTTGGTTACTTGGAGTCCCTCCACCCATCAAAACATATATTTCCTACTGGGATATTTGCTATTCAGTGATGCATCTTTCCACTAAAGAACAGTTCAGCTAGGCAACTCTAGCAAGCCTAACAATCAAAGTTTCTCCTATTCATTTAAGTATAAAAGATGTTAACTAGAAAGTTATGGAACTGAAAACCAATCAATATCCTAGGTCAACACAAGACTTCAAAATTATGGATAAGCCATCATTTCTTTCAGGTAGAATTTTGCTTGAATAAACATGCATTTGTGGCTGTAAGTTTTATTCCTATAGGAATGTTTAAGCTTCATTTATAGATTGTTGGGGTTTTTATGAGCAAGGAAGGAAGTGTCTAAGAATGGCAAATGGAAATTCACACACTGCAAACACCAACTTGCTGGATTGTCCTGCCCTTGAATTGACAGAAGGAAACAGCTCTCCAGATGCCCCCTTATTCTCTGACATCTGATTCCTACAGGCTGGGTCAATGCAAGGTCGACAGCAGGTCAGGTTGGCTCTATTGCTATTCTTCTCCAGCACAGATGAGCAGGAAAAGGATCAGGACGGGCTGAAACAGAGTAGAAGATGAAGTATTTTCTATACTTTTCACAGAAAGCAAGAAACTTTCTGGGATCCTGCCTACACTGTGCAAAGGAGAATGATACACTTTGAATTGAACTTAAAATTACAACTCCCTTCACTACTTCTAAAGGTTCAAGCTGCCTTTTCACATACCTAAAAAGAATTTTCCAGTCTAACCTCTGGCACACATCCATTGAGTGCAACATCTGAGAAAGTAAGTACAGGCTCTCTCATTTCCTGAGGCCTCCCCCAGCAGACTCTGTGCAACCCTCCTTGCACCTGGGAAGAAGCAACAAGAATACACATTGGCTAAAAACAGTGGAAGTCTCCAGCCCATCAGAGTGCAATCTCTAGACCAGCTAGCTACGGCAGAGGCTGTCTCCAAACTCATATACACCATGTCTGGTGGTATTGAGGAAAGGTAGAAAGGCACCCTAGGAAGGAGGCTGGAGCTAGTGGATGCCCATGTATGTATGAGTCCATTAAAACATGGGGAGGTGGATACCGTTTTCTTGTTGGGTTTTTAAAATCATTAAGATAACTTTCCTTTACAACTAGTCTAAAACACACAAAAAAACCCCAAAAGCCCAAGGAAAAACCACAGAGTCCTATTCACCGAGTCTTTCACAGTAATTCTGGAACTACATTCCTATTAGAAGACAGGAGCTGAACAGTCTCTGCCAGTTGTTCTTTCCAAGGTGCTGCTCTTTTCTGCTCATCTTAATTACCTGCTTCAAGCACAGGGCTTAGGTCAGAGTAAATCGTGATGTCACCAGCAATCAGGTGACAGCTGATGTAATTCGGTGAACTCAATCAACACAGGAGGAACAGGGATCTGGGTCACAGTCTTGGCAAATTAATGACTATGCATTCCCACAAGGTCATTTACCAGAAACTGAATCCCAGCAGCATGTGGCAATTCTACTGCTGCCCTGCTTTGCTCTGGAACAGGGAAGTGAAAGCATGCAGTGCTAAGACCGTAACTGGATGACTCAATTTGCTGATACATTTGAATATTTATGCTGTTTAATGCACTTCTTGGAAAATTAAGCTGATGTTCAAGTCCCATTTGGTAAATTAAGAGACAAAACCCTAATGCATGCTAAATATTTTCTCAGGACATGGCACAATGCTTTTAAAACATAGAATTCTTCCACATTACAGTGTTTTCTTATGCCACTAGCAGAATAAGACAGCATGCCAGGAACTAGGAACATACAAAATTTTCAAGTTTATATAGACAACACTAGCTAGAAAAGTTTCAAAAATACATTGTTCTACCCAAGGAGTACTACAAGTCCTAGGAAAGTATGTCCTGAAAACTACTGGTGAGTTAAGGCTGACCTCAATGCTGGGGTCATAAGACACCAAGAGCACAGAGATACATGATTTGTAGGGAGGCAGCAGGAGAAGCTGAATCAGATGTGCAAGAAGGAAAGACCCAAACACAACAGTTTGAAGAGCATTCACAAAAGCGAGGCAAAAGCTAAGTGTTTTTAGGCCACACTTCAGAATCAGATTGGCAAGAGAGGCACAGAGATGGTTGCCTGGCTAAGCAGATGGTGTTCTCCTGTCACAGCTGGCACAGAGCCCCTTCCATCTGCTATCATGTTCAAAACAGAGCAAGACAGGAATTACAGGACTTCTATTATAAACAACATTTTTAATACTCTCTGAAAAATATTTATTTTATTTCATGTTAACATTGATGAACTCAGGATACAGAGCCCCAGAAATACTCAGAAGGGACTGGAAGGATTAGCAGGAGCAGCAGATTGCTTCTTTTGGTGTGTAAAGTCACAGCTATCACACAAGCTTCAGAAGGGATTTCAGCTGTTAATGGAACAAAATCATTCTGCTACTGCTGATTTTTCTAAAAGAAATGTTAGGTACCTAAATACACATATGCGTATTTACCAGATATCTAGCCAACGTGCATTTCTAAATACTTTCTTTTCTCTTTTTCTTTTTTTTTTTTTTTTTAAATAAGGGGGGGTTTCCACAGTTAGAATTGTATCACAGATAACTGGTTCTTTACACAGTATCTCCCAATTATTTCTTCTTCAGAAGCAAAATTACTAATGAAGTTTTACACAGGGGTGGAACCATAGACATAACTAGCAGAGTCTGTGACATAGGTTCAGCATGGGATGACTGTAGTGCATTTTTTTTTCAACTGCAATTATTATTCTATGCTTATGTTACCAAAATAGTTCAAAAATACCCAAGCCCCAATAAGTAGTACCATTTATTTCAATATAGTTTCTGTAACATTGTTATGATGCATAGCCACATAGTAAGATTGTGCAATCTAAGGAGGGCTGGAACATCAACTCTTGGAGAGCAGCTCAGTGTTAGTGGAAACACAGCTAAGCAGCCACTAGGCAACATCTGAGGAGAAGAATACGCATCACCTTCCCCCAAGTCCTTGAAAAAGCATCTATAACAACATCTCCACATTTCTGGCCTTCCTCTGACTGTTGGTACCGACCAAAACTACCACAGCTTTCAAGGAAGCACAGCTGTCCTCTGTATTCTGCCGTGTTGCTGCCAAGAAGCCCTACAGAAACACACAGGGCAGCAAGTCCGTGCACACACCTTCCCTCTGGGCCAGGGCAGCACTCACATGCTCTTCCAAGAGCAAAGAGTAGCACACAATCAAATGAGATGAAAGCAATTTTATTTTGCTTTTCTATTTATTCATAGAGAACTAAGAAATAGCTAAAAGAGGAAATCATTAAAATGTACAAAAGCAAGGAAAAACCAATTAGGATAGTAATAAAGATATATTAGGGAGCATTATGTCTACTAAAACTAGAGGCAACATGATAAAATTAACAAGGAATATTTAGGCTGCATATCAGAAAAAACTTTTCAACAATCAAACTGGCAAAATCTTTGAATGTTATATTAATAGCATGGGTTTAGAATATTTTAGATCAAATTATACCTGCTTGGATCATTTAAACATTTAGAAAAATCCTGCTTTGATAAAAATACTAATTATGGAAAAAGAGGCATATTTCATTTCCAGTTGCTACGGTGTTTTTTTTCTGGGTGGGGCAGCACTTAATGTTGCTGGAAAGCCATTAAAGCAACAGCAGTCAGCTCCTAAACCACCTCCTTTACACTAACACTATTTCCAAAGTAGTATCTTAAGGAACTCCTTAAACTTGCATCTCAGAGTCAATATTCATAGACTGTACTATTTGTTCATAGCTTCTCTTGTAGTTAATTCTGTCATTCCACTATCTCCAGCATTCAGGGATGAGAAAACTTAAATCAGAATTAAAAAATATGTTGGGAAAGACATCCATATTTATACAAATGGTTTGTAAGTTGAAGACCTCTCACAAAAGATATATTTTAGAATGTTTAACCTCATGAATACATTCATCACTAAGTTACACCTAGAAACAAGTAACAATTCAACTTTTCCCTTGCAAAACATTTTTCCTGCACAGCCTTAGAGCCTGCAGTACATAACACATGGAAACAGATGAAAACACCTACTACGTGGGGGGAAAAAAAAACTTAAAAAAAATCCTCTATGGTGAGAAAAAGCCACCTGAGGAAGAGCACTGAAACAGCAGCAGTCCTCACTGATGTCTGGACATCCGAGAGCTATTTTAACAAAGACCCTGGAAAAAACTCAGACTTTCATTTCAGCACCTGAAAGCATGGATATCTGCATAGTTTTTAGGGCTAGATAGCATCACCCTAAGTATAAAGATGGATACAATCTGTACCCACACCCAATTCTACTACAACATGGGTTACTCCCTGTACAGAGTAGTAATTAGCAGAAAAGGAGAACTGGGTGTGCCAAGGAACAGACAGAATCAGGTCTAAAGTAACCTAAGGCTCATGAAGTTCCTTTTTACAAATCCTCGAACAAGCTCCTTTTTCCCCTCACAGACAAAAGGAAATTATCTACAAGGGAGAAAAATAAGTGAGTGCGGTGACCTGTTTTTGCACTTAACTGGTCTTGTTAGCAACAAATGGTGATGTCTCAGCTATGGATTAATAACTACAAGGGAGTGAAATGAACATTTTGCTCCCACAGAAAAGGAAAAGAACCAGCCCAAATCCATTTTACAGAGAAGACAGCAATTACCATAAAATGTCAGCATTCAGAAAGTGGTATCATACAGATTTGTACACTTGCTCCCATTTTAGGAAATCAGAAATAATCTGATACTTCAGACTGATACTGTCAGTGGCTCATAAGTATCAATGTTGAAATATGACCAACATAGCTATTTGTCTCCCTGTGAAGGTTGAAGAGCTCAGCTTACATTCACTCCAATACATACACTACTTTTTTTTGCCTTCACATTCTCTACAGACTGAGTACATGGTATCACAGGTAAGCAAAAGGGAAGACAGGCAGTGGAAATAATTGGGAACTACGTAAAATGTTCTGGTAAACAACATGCACACACAGTTATCACAGAATCACAGAATCACAGAATCTAAGGGGATGGAAGGGACCTCGAAAGATCATCTAGTCCACCCCCCCTGCCAGAGCAGGGTCACCTAGAGTACATCACACAGGAACGCATCCAGGCGGGTTTTGAATATCTCCAGTGAAGGAGACTCCACAACCTCTCTGGGCAGCCTGTTCCAGTGCTCTGTCACTCTCACAGTGAAAACAGTGAAAACAGTGAAAACTGTGAGAGTGTCACTCTCACAGTTATGTATGATAACATTTCTGTGAGCTATTGTAAAACACAAACACAGTACAAAGCTCACTGAAATCGTGGCTCTGTTCTCTGGTTATACGGTCAGTTCAGAGGGAAAGCTGTTTTCTGATGCAAATTGTGCTAACACATGGTTTGGTTCAAGAGCCTAGTGATAAACTTGTACTGATGCCCTAACACTCAAACAACTTTAAATAAATTAGGATGGGTAATTTATTCTTCATAGAAAATTACCAAGAACTGTAACTTGGGACTAAGGCACTTCTACTTCAAACAAGTTTCTAGACAATATATGAGTTCCTCTGAACTTTAACTACAGATGTTTGATTGGTTTTGCATAAGAAATTAATGGTTAAATGATTAAGTCATACCTAAACAAAAGGAAAGTGTTTCAGAACTGGGCAAAATCTTCCCAGCTGCTTTATTCTTTTGGTTAGCCTCAGGGGACACATCTGAAAGAGTGCACCAGCCAGGACAGATGGCAGCCAACACATTCCTTGAGTCATACATCTTTGCTTATACTAGGTCACTGAGTGCCTCTAGGCAGTGAATGTGAACTACCAGCATGTCATGTAAAATGTGCCCAGAAGGTACCATTCAACATTTATTTTGTATAAATTAACCTGCCAAAAGGTATGTGAACAATTGCCTTGCTCTTTTGTTCTATACAGTCAACAAATCCTAAGTGGAAACATACAAAGTTAACCAAACTAGCTTGGTGGCAGACTGAGCCGTCCCAGTACTACATTCAGCAAAAAGCTGTGGTTAAGGGTCAGCATTGATACACTTGGGCTGGTAGAGAACAGCCTGAGGAATATCAGCACATGATACTAAAGCTTGGAGGTTGTATTAACACAGTGACTTGTTTAAGGCAGCTCATCAATGAAGAAGTATGTAGGTTACCACAAATGCTGCACAGCACAAAGGAATCTCATTTATTCTCTTCCCCTGTCAGGCACTGGATGCTCCCCATGCACCTTCTGTGCCCATTGTTCTAAATCTTGAAGTCTGCAGAGGCAGATTTCATGGACTCAGGTGCCGGCATTTCCTTCTCAGTATCATAATTTGTAGCAATAAAGGCCTTGTTACTACCACTGCATAGTATTTTAAGTGACTGTGAAATATTCACAAGTGAACATTGACCCATCCTACATAGACTTCAAAGAGCATCTCTTGAGAGATGGAGGAGTAAGTGTCTGTATCTAAAAAGCTCCGGATCCAAGGAGACAAATAACTCAAGTCTTTGCAGAAGAGTGAAAGGCACTTTGTCCCCAAAACAGATCATTATCAGCTGCTATTGCTTGGAATGAAAGTTTATCCCTTATAAACACCTCGAAAGAAGAAAGAGGTCCAGTCCATCTGCATCTAAGGTGCATGAATGAATCAACAGAAGACCAGAACAAATTGCAGAAGTAGGGAAATACCATATATGTCAACAGCAGAGGGAAACAAAGAGAAGAAATACAATAGCTTCAGACAGAAAGGAGATACCGTTTAACGTTCTAGTGCACCTGAGATTGGTGATTAAAGACAAGGTAAAAATAAAACCTGATTTCACATTGTCACTTATTAATCTATATACTTATGTATTTGTATATATACACATACTAATATAGAAAGACATTTTGCTATGGAGACAACAAAATCTGCTACAAATGCTGCAACTGTAAAAATATTGGAGATGAATGCCATTAATCCCACCTAACAGACAATAGTCCTTGAATACAGCAGATTTGCCATGACGACCATCACCTAGTGTGAAGTGGATCCACTTTGGAAGCAGAAAAATTACAAGTTTAAGAGCAATGACAAGGATTTGGGAAGTAAAGATACTTTTCCATTCCTGTAATTGTACAAACTAAAGCAAATATATGACTTTCTGGAAAAAATGAAATTAACTAATTGGCAATTAGCAAAAATCTCTGTGGAACCTACTCTTCCCCTCAGGGCCAAGAGTACAAGGATAAGAGCAGAATAGTGTCAAAAAGAAAAAAAAATAAATTTTGTGTTTAATAAGCTGTTAACACAATTATTTTACCTTTTTTTTGTGTATCAGACATTCTGAAAAGATCTAAATTTACCTGGTTAACTTATAATCTTGCATTTTTTCATTAAGACACTTTGTTCTTCTTGGTGTTTGTCCTCTGCTGTTTCACCTTGATTTTAACTTGAAAATATGCCCAAACTTTCTCTTACATAATAGTAATTGAGCTAATAATAGTGACACATAGAAGTATATTTCCTCCCTGAAGGTTTCAATATGCACTGTGAGTCAAGAGAGAAAATATTTTAATGGATTGCCACACAATTCAAAATTAAGGTACTTTCAGGTAACACATGACAACAACTGAACAGCAAAACAGCAGGTAGAAGGACTTGAAATACTACAGGAAGAATATAGTTAACTATTGAAAGGAAAATCAGAGGGAGACTTATGTAGACAAGCATGTAATTACCCAGGCTGAAAAGTGGCCAGGATACTGAGCCAACACAACTTTATTTTTGCAGAAACAAATGGGTCAGATGCCGAGTTAATATTTGCAGGTAAAAATAGGGGATTCAGCAGCAATGCAGTGGGTCACTGGTGAAGCACAGATTGGGAAAAGAATCAAGAGCAGCATGTTATTTTAAATAATTTTCTACCCCAACTGTACTCTGCCCCATCAGGCTTAGAAATACCCTGAACAAACTGACAGCAGTACAGAAAGAAGGGAGGGGGGAAAAAAACCACAAAAATAAACCCCCACATCACAGAGAAGTTGTTGTAAAGTGTTTACAGTTTTGAGACTGGTTGTAGATGAGTAAGATGGGGAAAAGTTTTCCAGGAAAAAGTTCTGTGAAGTTTCCACATAAACAAAAGTAAATATTTTGGGCATGACTCTGTTCTCCCTCCTGTAAATTGGAAGTTAACTCCACCAAAGACAACCTTGTAAAACTTGTGCAGGAAGGTCTGTTGTGAGTTGAGATTAATGATCATGAATGCACTACGGTAAGGTGATTACCTACTATTAGATTACATTTTTACAGCTTTTACATGCTGTAAGATAACAGGTGTTTTCAGGGAAGTGTAACAAAATACCAAATATATTGCTTTAATCGATACCAGTGGATTTTTAGTGGTAACATTAACTGGATGCAGACAGTTGCTTCAGGTATTAACCCTCATGAGGAATATACCATCAGTCTCTAAAGATAACAACCTGGATGGTTGTGCAACAGATCATGTACTCTGTCAGGGCTTTCAGCTGCAGATACTGCATGTGACAATAACTTGACTACATATTGCAGAACTGTGGAAAATTTGACAGGCCAGAATTAGTGAACTAGAAAAATGTTCTCTTTCCTTCCTTGACCTGTAAACGCTGCTGGTTTTTTACCTTTGACTAGACTTCCTACCTAGTCTATGCTTCAAATATTAGCTATTTCACAGTGAAAGGAAACAGTAGATGGAAGAGTTGCCATAGAGTAACTCTGAACAGTACAGAACAGGCAGATTTACTACTTCAGGGATTTTCTACAGCTGTACTAAAGGGCACTGTTATGAAGATAAACTGCTTAAAATGTGATAACACCCACTCACGTGATGAAGCACTGATGCAGGTGTTCACCAAACAGGGCAGAGAACAGAACTGTTACCTACATGGTACTGCTACTCTGCTTCTGCTACAGGTACAGGTGGCAGTTGCACTATCCAGTTTACCTTTCTGCCCTTCATTAGGATGCCAATTGCTGAGCATCCCAAACTCCTAGAGTCTAGAACTGGCTAAACACTTCCTCATGAACTGAAGTTTTGTCAGAAAACACCCATTTGTTGGCTCCTAATATTTTCTCAGAAACATCTTACCTGTGCTAAGCTTTTGCTGCAGCCAAAACAAGAACAGTTGATAATCTGTCCTATGACACCAAATGTTAAATCTCCGTGGTAAATATATAGACCTAGAAATCAATCAGGAGTCTTGGAGAAGTCTGCTACATCTGAAGCAAGGGACACTGAAGATGAAAACAATGGATTTATCAACCTTGGAACAAAGCACACTGGCTCAAACCAAAGGCCCACAGAGACCAGTATTTTCTCTCCAACAACAGCCTGTCACAGTTGCCCAAAAAGGAAGAGGCATGAATGTATTGATATTTTCAGAATACCGTTCCAGCATTGAGCTGTAGGTCAGGGATTCCTGAGTCAAACAGTTTTTGCACTCAGTAGCCATTTACAGTTTCTTATGCCATTAGTTTGTCCAGTCTCATTTGAAGCCATGTTATGCTATTAGTACCTGGTAGCAGGGAGTTCCATAGCTTAATTACAGACAAATGAGCAGTAGCTTATTTCATTGCTTTAAAGAAGACCCTCACTAGCTTCATTTGGTAGCCCTGTGTTCTTGCATTAGGAGAGGTTTGGCCAGCCACTGCTCACCTTCTCAAAGTACCGTGATACTATAGGTTTCTATCACAGTTCCCTCAGCTCTCTCCTTTTCAAGCTGGAGTTCCTGATTATTTAGTTGTTCCCCTTACAAAAGCTTTTCCATATCGTTGATAACCCTAATTGCTTTTCTTTGTAATGTTCTTGTTTCTGTACCTTCCTTTTCTGAAATGCAGGAGGACCAGGAGATGCACACCATATTCAAGACATGGGTGTGCCATACAATTCTACAATAGGGTGTAATGACAATCATTTTGTTCTCTGATTTTCTCTAATAAATCATAGCAGTCCATTGTGTTTCACATAGCTACTGAGCACTGTGCTAACATTTTCATGGAACTGTAATAACCCCAGCATATTTTTTCCCCTGAATGGCAATACTCAACTTGGAGTCAATCATTGTGTGTATAAAGCTAGGATTATTTTTACCCACATACATCAGTTTACATTTATCTGTACTAAATGTCATCTCTCATTCTAGTGCACATGTACTGTTGCAATGTCCTGCCATTTTTCCATAATCAGCCCTTCTCTAAATATGCCGAGAAACACACTACCACTAAACTCATTGTTTCCTTTGGCTCTCCCTTTCCAGATTATTTATAAATGGCTAGTTTTCCTCATTTTCCAACCATTTCTTCCTCAATGAGAGCATTCCTTTATCACTACTATGGCTACTGAACTTTCTTAGGAGCCTGACAGACACATCATATGGGTCACCCCAGATCTCAGGCTATAACAATCAATTTCTAAGTCTTCAGAATTGTCTGTGGTTCTTCTCTTCTCCATACATTAACCCAAATAAAATTCTTCCACTGCAGAACATCCACCAAATACATGATTTTAAGCCATTACTTCTCAAGGGACAGCCTCTAGTCATACTGTCTCTGAAGCGCTTAAGAGTGATTTGCAAGATTTTCACATCATTTATCCCTGAAGGGGTAATTGCATTAGCTTCATATCTTAAGCTGATGCTATTAAAGGGAAAAAAAAAGTATACTACTAAGTGCATTAAAAAATGAGCAAATGGATCTTAGAATCAGCATTCCATATAATTTCTCAGTTGCTACCAGTATCTTGTTTTATCAGAGGTTTCCCTCATTTCAGCCATCAACTGATCACCAGTTGACCTAGATTAGCATTAACTTCCAGCATGAAAAGGAAAGCTATTATCTGTACAGTTGGGATTTAATCCTGCCTGAAACCAGAATATTCTTAACTGTTTATATTAGATAGCATCTGGGAGCCCTAACCACAGATCAAGATTTTAGTGTGCTGTCTGCCATAGGGCACAAGAGAATCACAGAATGTTAGGAGTTGGAAGGGACCTCAAAAGATCATCTAGTCCAACCTCCCTGCCAGAGCAGGGTCACCTAGAGTACATCACACAGGAATGCATCCAGTCAGGTTTTGAATGTCTCCAGAGAAGGAGACTCCACAACCTCTCTGGGCAGCCTGTTCCAGTGCTCTGTCACTCTCACAGTGAAGAAGTTCTTCCTTATGTTCATCCAGAACCTCCTATGTTCCAACTTGCACCCGTTTCCCCTTGTCCTATCACTGGACATGACTGAGAAGAGCCTGTCTCCATCCTCCTGACACTCACCCTTTACATATTTACAAACATTAATGAGGTCACCCTTCAGTCTCCTCTTCTCCAAGCTAAAGAGACCCAGCTCCCTCAGCCTCTCCTCATAAGGGAGATGTTCCACTCCCTTAATCATCTTAGTGGCTCTGCGCTGGACTCTCTCAAGCAGTTCCCCGTCCCTCTCAAACTGAGGGGCCCAGAACTGGACACAGTACTCTAGGTGCAGCCTCACTAAGGCAGAATAGAGAGGGAGGAGAACCTCTCTCAGCCTACTAACCACCCCCCTTCTAATGCACCCCAGGATGCCATTGGCCTTCTTGGCCACAAGGGCACATTGCTGGCTCATGGCCATCCTTCTGTCCACCAGGACCCCCACGTCCCTTTCCCCTCCTCTGCTCTCCAGCAGGTCAGACCCCAATCTATACTGAT
>VZRW01009219.1:39564-78967 GCA_013398125.1 Aegotheles bennettii
GTGAGGCTGACCGGTCTATAGTTACCCGGGTCCTTCTTCTTGCCCTTTTTGTAGACTGGAGTGACATTTGCTTTCCTGCAGTCCTCAGGCACCTCTCCTGTTGCCCATGACTTATCAAAGATGATGGAGAGTGGCCTAGCAGTGACTTCTGCCAGCTTCCTCAACACCCACGGATGCATTCCATCAGGACCCATGGATTTGTGGATGTCTGATTGCTTAATTGATCCCTAACCCAGTCCTCATCAACCAAAGCAAACTCCTCCTTTATCGTGACTTCCCCTGGGGCTTCAGGGGTTTGGGGCTCCTGAGGACAGTCTGCAGCAGTGAAGACAGAGACAAAGAAGGCATTCAATAGCTACGTCTTCTTCGTATCCTGAGTATAAGATCCAGCAGCTCTCCTCTCCTAGTTGGTTTATCCACCCTTTGCATCACGAAGTTATCATCAACGCATTGGATTCTACAAATGGTAGAAAGGGACATTACTGCCAGAGTACACTGTATTACTATGGCCCTTTGCTAAGCACTCACATTCATTCACCACACTGTGGACACATATGTAATGGAAAAATACAAAAGAAAAAAGTTAAATGGACTCAGGATGACGTGTTTAGGGCTAGCAATAATAAAACATACAGTAAGACAGTGAATAGGCATATTTTTCAGTTGGCTTCCTTCTGTGTTGTGACCACTGGAGCAATCTGGATAGATAAATTCCATACCAAAATGCTTACCATCAAGTTTTGCTTTGTTTGTTTGTTTGGTTGCTTTGTTTTAATTGCTTGCAGTGTCAATAAGTAAGCATCTTTTCTATAAACAGTATGCAAACACTACAGTGTTGCACTGACATGGATTTTTGCTTGTGAGCAGGATGGAGAAAGGTACAGTTTGCTTCTGTACTGAAAAAAATCTCTTTTGCAGAAAATATCAAGACAAACATTTTTAATGACAGTTTTCTTTGAAAAAATTAGATAATTTTGCCCTCAAGGTAGCTGAAGGGCAAATTTAAAACCCTCAGTCTTAATTGGATTTTGAGTATTCAAAATTGACCCACATACAGCCTTATCTATACAAAGGCATCCTCAGTGCAGCTAACAGCAGCTCGGCACTGTATGTATCCAGACTGCCAGGAGCAGCAGTCAAGGCTTGTTAGCTCTGGCAGCTGTTTTCAAAAACCAGTGAATTGCTCTGAGCTGGCTTAAGCTGATCTATCACTGCAAGCGGTCACAGGAACTTGAGGGCTGTGCACACTCAGTGTCCCACCATCACAGCCACTGCGGATGAACTACTAGTGACAGTGGTGCACCTTTTGTATAAAAAACTTTAAAGAGTATAATGCAGGCAAAGCTCAGGCATGATGGAGAGGCATATATGAAAGGGAGGAACTACTACATTTCCCAGTAGAGAGGCAGTCTTAATTTTTAGTATTTTTCTCTAAGAGAGTGAACTAGGGGGAGCATTGATAGAGTGGCAAGTTGAGGTGATAGCAGTTATTTGATTTCCAAAATAGGTCGGTCTCTCACTAAAATAACTAAGCATCCTAGCATAGACTTCAATGGGTGCTGGAGCACAAGAAAGCTCTGACCTTGTCTTGTCGCCAAAATGGGAGTGTCTATCCCTGCAAATCCTTTGCAGAGAAATTGGATATCAGGGAGGCACAGAAGTCAGTTATCTTAATGGGATATTAAGCATCTTAAATCACTACTGATGTTGCCAGGAAAAGCAAAGAACTAACTGAATTTTTTAATGACATGAGAACTGCAGTATGAAACATATCCTAGCACAACAGTTTAAACAAACATTCAGTTATACAGCATGAACAATATCTTTCCAGCAGACCACTGAAGAAACAGATTATGTTTCCAAATGCTTATCAGTGGCACATTTAAGGAATTCACTTTATAAAATAGTTGAAATGAATTTAACCATCACCAACATGTGAAGTCTAATTACCTCATGACTACAGAGCTAGTACCTCCAAGGTGGTATAAGTATTCTAAGTTTAAACTGCCTTTAATCTGGCTATCAGAATATTTTTCTCACAGAAAACTATGTGATTCCACATGGAAAATCCAAGCGTCTATCCCTATTTTATTGCAGGAAAATAGAAAGTAATATTGTAATTAATGCACAACTTTAAGTAATTTATATATAAAGTAAATTTTGCAAGTCTTCAGTAAATATTTACACACATAAACAGGAAAATATAGACTACAACAACTTCTATATGGCTAAAGTGAAAATAAAAAATGAGAATCTCAATAAGTGTCTTCAAGTTAACAGTTCATAACTGAAAACTTGAAAGGCAGAAACTACTTTGAAAACTTACTCACCTTGTGATAACTACAGTTGTTCCATAGTGTAACCAGAAAAGTAGACTTTTACAAACAGAATTAAACTAAAAAAGGAAGGAATAAATTTCTGGTGTTACTTTGGTAGCAGAGAAAAAGAAAGCAAAGGACTGAATGATAAGAAGCTAAGAGAAAAAACAAGTGACAAAAAGTCTAGAGAGATATAGATGGAAAGGACAGAGTGAGTCCAAAAGATATTTGACAGCTAATGGTTGTTTTTTAAAGCAGTACCAGCAGTCCTGCCCAATACACAAGCAGAAAGATTCTTAGTAAAGAGTAAGTACAAAAAAAAAAACCACCATTCAAGATATGCTTGCATTGTCTTAAATAGATCAAGCCTAAAAGACAGACAAGTTTTGGTGATAAAGATCTTCTGACAGTCTGACATTGATTTAGAAGCTTCAAGGTGTCAGAAATAACAAAAGTGAGTAAATATAAAAAGAGAAAATTTGTTAGAGAACATTTGTTAAACGAGTGGCAAATACTCCATTAGTCATGTGTCATGCTTTTAAAAAGAACACTGAAAGTACAAAAGACACCAGTGTAGCCGAATAAGGACTCAGAGCAGGCATTTCAGATGCAGGTAGCATTGTCAGCCTCAATGTTTAGCAAAAACCTGTATTATTCTCAACACCAGGGAGGAGGGGAAATAAAAATCAAGAGCAGTTTCCTTCTGCAACCTGTCAAGAAACAAGTAGGCTTCCGGACCAGAGAGCACCAAGCAGACTAAGCCATCAGTGTCAAGTAGCTGTTCTCATTTTATAGAACTAATGTGAAATGACAAGCACCATTCATGAAAAATATTAAAGATTTCCAAAAAGCTTTTGATAGCAATTGTGCTGTCAGAAAGGCCAGTTGTTTGTAATGATAACTGGATTAAGACTAGAATGTATAATATTCCTGTTATTGTTAATACTGGTCATGACTGGGGAGCAACAACAATAGCTGCAGTGATCAACTGGGAATTTTTGTGGAGAAACAGTGAATCTGGATGATTTTCATTTCACTTCCCAAGTGGAAGAAACAGACCAGTTACTAGCAGACACAGGAAAACATATTGGTCATTTTATTAACAGGGATGGCAAAAAACATGGCTATTAATTATTCCAAGCCAGCCCCACATCAGACAGGGGAATATCAATAAATTTTTGTCATTTTACCCTTTTAAAGGAAGTAGAATAGATGATGATGATTAAACTGTCCTAGAATTCAAACAATGAAAACTAAGGCAGGAAGTGGCTTTTACAAACTTGTAAAAGTTTGGGGAGGGGAAAAAAAACAGAAGCATGGATCAAAATTGGAATTAAATACGAATTTTCTGTTGTGTTATTACATCTCTTCTTCCCTGGCGTAGAGTCATAGAACTCCACAACAACATTTGATAGAAAACATCAACTCATTTAAAAGACCTCACTGGAGACCTCCAGAATCCCTTCAACAGAAACACAGTATCAGGTATTGTAGATTGAGCGCAGAGCATAAATTATTAAAGCCTAGCAAGGAGGAAGTGGCAGATATCATTAGCACATGCTTTAAGAATGCTGCTGATACAGCTCTAATATCAAGTGTTAACCTGAAGACTAAAAGAAAGTAAAAAGGAGAGCAAGAACACTAACAAAGAATGAGAGGTGTATCTCCATTAATTGACAAAGAGAAAATTATGGGCTATGACACTAGAGAAAAAGCTTGGTCACCTGACTGGCCAAAAGGTGCAGCAGTAGGAACAACGCTCATCCAAAACGTCAGAAATCTCAAGTGAGGTCGTTGACACACATGGCACCAGACAGCTTGGAGTTTGAATAAAAATAAGAGAACAATTTACCTTACCACTGAATATCAACCTACCTGCAGTAGCGGATCTAGGATTCACTTTAGTGCTTTCCATTACTGAACATCAGATAGAGCAGTTAAACCGAACAAGGCTTCTTCAGTAACATCTATCTCTGAATGCCAAGAACTGCCAAAAAGAATACAAAGGGGCTGCCGCAGAAGGAGCCACCTACTGCTTCTGTACTGTAGTCAGAGGGCTGCTCCAGTCAAGTCTGGCACAGTGTCACAGGCTTGCTTCGGTGAGAGAAACAGAGCCTATTTTAGGTTTCACTGGCACCAGGCAACGCAATGGAATTTTTATTAAAAAAAAAAAAAGAGGTTCAGGAGTCAAGAAAGTTTGAAGTTAAGGACAGCAACCATTTTGATTTGCAGAATCAATGTGCAACACATTATGACAGAAACTTTCCTCAGTATGTCTGTTCCCTCATACAAACGATGGAGCAAAACTACTTGCAGGCAACCAAAGCAGTCAACAGAACAGAACAACTTTATAGACAGATTCAGCAATTTAAAGTAAGTATTGAACTGCTACCGCACAATTCCACATTAGTAGGGCTATATAATCTACTAAATGCAAAAGCCAGCAATTACAGCATGAGTGCTACCCTCTTATCTTCTACTGCACAACACAGATTACTTGGTCATACACAAATAGCGTGTCTTTAGAGAAGGCAAAAAGATTTTCTGTGGAGCTGTGTTCTGCTCAAAGTACTGTAAGGGGTTAATATCTTTTGGAGCTCAGGTTGTTACTGGGTGTGTGGTACACAGTCCCAGCCTATTTTGAATAGAAGCTCTCTATTCATTCCAAGGAACAAATACATTCGGGAGTTTGGGCAGCACAAGCTACCCCACAATGTCTTGCCAATCTTCACCGATCTGTCCTGGTGGGTAGAGAACATCTGGAAGGGAACAGCCCGTATCTGAGTGTCTGGGGCCTGTCTGCGGAGAATGCCAGCAGGCATGAGGGCAGACACCACGTGCTGTGCAAGGAGGAAGCTTGTCATATCCGATTAAAGGCAGATAGGTTGCAACATTTTGTAGATATTAGAGTTTTGTTTTCCCAAAGGAACTGCTACTAAGTACACAGAATCTATTATAAACACAGTGCTAAGTTTTTTCATAACTCTGATGACAGGAGAAAGAAAACGTGTAAACACTTAGAGAAATCAAGACACAAATACAGGCCAATGCAAACCATGTTTCCCATTGTCTACTTTTCCTATCAGTAACAGCACTGACCTTTATTACATATTATTGTAAATCATAATATTAACTAATGATTTCAGGAGTAATGAATTTACTAGCAAGTACTTTTTACATTCTTGAATTTCTTCTGCAGCTTTCCTTAATAGAGCGATGCAAGAGGAAACTTCTGCTGTAAAAAATTTTTTCTTGTTCTCCATCCAGAGAAACCCCAAACCACCTAAAAATACTTATGACAATCTAGACAAGCTTTCTCTGAAACAATCCCCAATCTAAGCAGTTGCAGCCTCACTGGAGATCCAAGATACCATAATTCAAATCCCAGTTCAGGATAAGTCATACCAGGAATGAGATGATCTCCTACAGCCTAGGTAAGTGCACTAATTACCAGTCTTTCTGCTATTCTCACATGAGCTGCTCTCAATTATTCTACTGGAGTAACCTCATCTTGTATAACTAATTACACATTCACAAGGCTAACAAGGCTGTTTTTCTAAGCCCACTGGTTATGGGACTTATTTTAAGTTGTGAAAGATCCAGATTCAATTAGTATTTTAATTACTTACATAAGGCAGAACTGTTTTCACAAGAGAGACTGAAATCATAACACCCCAAAAATTGCCTCAAGGTTAAGACATTCATATAGGACACAAGTGACAATCTCAAGTTCTCAACCTGAATTACATTCCTAGGACTTCAGTATGTGACATTGTGTGCATGCTCTGCCAGGATAGGTGCTCCCATCTGGATGCCAGAAACTTCCTCTGTTGAGGAGTGATAAATTTTGATGTTGAGAGACTGTCCTAGATGTAGCTATAACTATAAAAATATACATATATATATGCACACATATGTACATATGTATGAACAATACCATTCCCTAAATTCTTTTTTAGCATGGAATAAAGAGTAAGAAAAAAATATGCTTTAAAATGGAAACAGAAACAACAAATATCCTAATAGAGTGCCTGATAATTATTTCAGGCACAAAGGCCTCATCTACGGTGGATATTTTGCAGCTTGGATTACACAGGCCATGAAGACTATTCTTTCTATAAGATATTGGAAAAGGAGTCTGAAGCTCCTATTCCTTCAGAACCCTGGTTTCTCAATAAATACTTGGTGTGTGGAGATGTAAATTAATTTACCTATATATATATATATTTTAAATGTATGTGCATGAGTATTAGAGAGTTATATCAGAGAGTTGTAGTCAATAGGACNTATATGGTGTTCTCAATCTGTTAAAGTCTGTTACATTATATGGTTATTCACAACTTATGGCTCACTCCACATAAAGTATATACAGATAGTCCAAGGTACTCAAGTCTTTCAATCAATGACCAGTTTATGCCTTATAGATAAAATAACTGGAACCAAGAAACATTTCAGCCTGGAAATTTTCAGAATGTGAATCTGATTCAATTTGCTCTTAATATTTTGAAATTTTCCCTTAAGGAAAATAAGAATCAAAGATTCTGTTTCAAGCAGGTTTTTAGTTAAAAATATTGATATTCTTCTAAAGCATAATGTTTCATTTTTAATGTCTTATATGAAGATTTCTGATGTCTTGAATGTTCTGGGGACAAAAGCAACTATAGAAGCTTTGCAACTTCCCCAGAGGACAGGAGTTGCATTTGGCAACCACTTCAGTAATTTCTCAAAGGGGAATTACTCTGGACACCTTGTGTTGATTTAATCTGCTCTGTGGAGCTCAACATTTTCAGCCCAAACCTTCTTTAAAACAAATTGCCACTCAATGGCATGTATAGCTGCCTCTGTTCCTAAGGAATCTATAAATGGAAGTGGCATTGGTACTCATGACTCATATACGTTGGCAGCACTGTGTGGGCAATTCAGCACAGCATGTTCCTACCCCCAAGACTGATCTACCTGGCTAGAACCTGCTTTCACTTTCACTAACCTCCTTCCTTCTCAGTAAAATTAATGTGTCCTGCCTCTTAACAAAATAAAGACACTAAGGTAACAGGATTCAAATACAGGATTTGATATTTACCGATCATCAGTATCTTATGTTTACAGAGCTCCAGTAAAGACAGAGTGTTTCCCTGACCCGGAGCCTGTGAAGTTCTAAGAGTTATCTCATGTGGTCATGACTTGGCTGGATCTGATAGCCATAATATTTATTCAGAAACTACGTCTTATCCTTTCAAAAGCTCAAATCTTCATCTATTCCTCTGATGTTTTTTCAAATACTATTTTAATAAATAAAAATTATATTCTCTAGAATTTTATGCCCTTCTTTACAGTTTAGCATCTGGTTCACCACCTCTTCCTCCCTTTTCTAATAATACATCAAGCAAACAACTTCAAGTTTTCCTATCCTGCATTACCTGTCTTATATTCAGTGGCAAGTAATCCTGGACAAGTAAGACTCAATTACAGAACTCCTCAGAAGGTAAGATACCTGTTTTGAATTGCTTTTATCTGGTGTGCATTTTTTTCTTTTATGAGTAGTTCCTTAGTCTGCAGCTGGATATATAGGTGTCCATATTTATCCCACAGCCAGAAAAAGAAGTAACTAGCTATTATTTGGGTTCCTGCAATACTGAAACCAGTAAGCAGTTCTCAGACTTTTATCAGGTCCCTCCTTCCTCCCAAGTCCTCTCAGCAGTAATGGTGATTTCCATTCCTGCCTCTGCTTCTTTATTGTCACAGATTTGCTGTCATTTGCAATCACACTAGTCCTGCTCAGCTTCTCGGTGCTCACTCCTACATCTGCGTGAAGCACCACAAGGCAAAATGTTTTACTTCAGCATCAGCAGATACTTTGCAAAAGACTCTTCAGGGGAGGGACTTGTGAAGACATCTGCAAGGAAAACCTTCAAATATAGTTTGCTAACTAAAACATCTACTCTCTGGCATGCCAACGTAGAGAAGTGGGTGAATACAGAGGAGGGCTCAGACTGACTTTTGAACCAAATAAGCAGACACTACCCACCTTGAAGAGCTTGGATTAGGGTAAATTGATAAACGGAGATTCCGCCCTATACCTATTTCTTTTTGGTTAAATTGCAACATGTTCAAAAAGGCAACCTAATCTAGACAAAATTTGCTAGATTGAAGATCAATTGATAAGACAACCAAAATACGAGCAATAAATCCGTATTTTCTGTAGAATAGGAAAAGCCTAACAAGAACAATGAAAAGAACATAACACACACTGTGCTATTGAAGATTGCCGAGATGCAATACCAAAGCAAGAGAAATAATATCTTCCTTGCAGAAGGGATTTTGGATAAGCACAGTTCCTGGCCTGAAGATTCCTTTGCTGACAATTTTGTACTTTCCCTTTTCTGAGTAGAGAAAATCTAGGAGATCACAGGAGTAACTTTGGTGCTAACTAAGAAAACAGGTGTGGGAATTCTCCCCACCTACCATGCTATTGCATTCTAGTTTTTTTCCCCCCTCTTCTTTCCTCTCCATTGGAATCTCAGTCATTGAATGAAGGGGAACACAGTTAATTTGCAATGATTTAAAAACAACCACCCTTCCAGCCCTGGAAAACCCTTATCCAGCTACCCACAAACAAGTTGTTAACACAGTCAAATTCCACTAGGAATACAGATAATGACAAAGAAAGGAAGAAAGAAAAAACCCTAAAGAAATGGTAAGAAGTATAAGAAAAATCACCTTTCAGAAGTCACAGGAAATTGAAAAAGAGAGGGGCTGTGGTTTAATTGGAAGATAGAGCTCTCAGGCACATGGATCTCTGGAGAAATAAGAGACATCCTATTGAATGAAGTTCCAACTGTTCCAGGAAAGCAAGTTGATATTCATTTCCAGCTCTGAAGACCCAGGCCCATCTTCAGCCTCAGGGGAACAAAACTGGTGAAACTGAAGTTCACTGTGAACAAAAGACAGCACCAAATCTAGCAGGCTGCTTGCTCTGCCCACTTCTACAGAGCCATGATGTGTGCTGGAAGGAGACTTTTGTTGTCAGGGTAAGCGGTTGAGACAGATAAGCTGGCTAGAGACAGGCTAAATGGTATATTCAGAACACACTGGGTGCAAAGGACTGCCAAAGTTGGTTGATCCTACTGCTTATATACTTCCCCAGCCTTTCCAGCTACCCCGTATCCTCTTTTTGTACTGTCAGCTGCTAAATGATGCTCTCCCATATTTCTTTCTACATTCTTATCAAATCTACAGAAAGGCTGCATGAGGAAAGAATAAATATTTGTGCCAAAAAGAAAGAGTGACACTAACTAGTACCTTCCTTAAGTAGAGGAAAAATAGGTTATGAGTAAAAACCAGATTTTCAAGGGGTTTGCAATGCCTTGCCCTTTCATCAATGATTTAGAAACATGGCCTGCTACATGCTGACCGACAGCAAAAATTTGCCTTTGTCTCTCATACGCATTCTGGCTTCCAAGGACAACTTCTCATGTCTTTTGTTATACTGAAGCCTGTTAGTAAGGCTGAATAGGAGCAGATGGGGTGAGGGGAAGAGGGAAGGAAGGCAAGAAATATCTTCTAGCCCCAGACTAAACTATGATAAAGATTTCCACCTACAGTACAACAATATTTGCCTTAAGAAAGCAGTTTATTCAGCTGTTCAGGAAAGAGGCTCGAATACTTTCTGATAATGCATTTTCCTCATGATGCTGGTGACTCAGAAGCAGCACATGCCATAGAGCCACGAATGATTGAAGAGATTCAGTTGGGGGGGTGTGCTCTAATTTTTAGCATTTCTCTACTACTAGCAATCAAAAATAAATACCTAGAAGGAAGTCTCTTCCAGCTCTACAGATTGTTCTGAGGAAAACCAGGCTGTTTCTACGGACAGGACTCTAGCTTATTTCTCAGAAAGCCCAAGTTCAACTTGCTGTTCTTCCACAGACTGTTACAAACCATCAGGAAGTCACTTGGGCATGCCTATGTGGGCTAATTCCAACAGCTTACACTCTTCTCCCCACAGACTCCAATGAGATAAACCACTGCAAGTCTTTGTGAGTCAGAAGAATATGATCTGCTGTCCTAACGATTCACCCAAAGAGGGCTTGGCTGTGACACAACTGTAAACAGCCCCTATTCTTGTGGGGACAACTGAAGCATTTCTTCTTGAGCTCTGCTATGTAAACACCTTTGACAATAACACTTCCAGCAACATCTGAAATTATTCTGGGACATGAGACAACACTAAGAGATCGTGTTTAATACCAGACCTCTTACATTTCTTGGAAGGGACTGGTCAGAGTTTAAGTGATGAGATCACAGACCAAGTGGTATCTTTTTATATCCTTTACCATGTCCATCTCACCAGCATAAAAGACCACAAAAGTTAAAGGTTTTGATGTAGTTGCTAGGACTAATTTACCTTTTGTTCATTTTACATGTTTAAATCAGTCAACAGAATCAATAGATTTTTTTTTTATATCCTCGCTCTTCAGAGCTGAAAAAGCATAAAAAACAGCATGACAACCTGATATGATTTGAGACAAAATACAACAGACATTTCAAGCAGCATAGCATAACCATGCAATCAACTTAAGTCCCATCTTCATATTAAAAGCTTAGTGCAACACAGCATACAACACTGATCGCTCACCAGACTCATATTGTAAAGATACACTATTGAAGAGTGTCTGGAAGTGTCTCCTCTTCACTGTGTATTACAAGTTGACATATATGATTCATGAGTCATTTCTGCCATAGCCCCACATTGTTCAATTTATTCTTTTTTTCTTAAATACAATTCCCAATGTTAGTCTAATTTATTTTTTTTTTAGAAAAATATACAGATAATATTGTTAGGAAAGAAAATGCTGAATGAAGCATGGTGTATGTTAAAAATATCAACAAGCAGGTCTGCTGCTGTTAGAAATCAGGTCTACTGTTTAATATTAGAGAATGATGCTTTCTTGTTTTCAGCCACTTTTAACTTTAGTAACCACTGCCCTGGGAAGTTTCCCTCCAAACAGTCACTTTTCTGTCACAGGACCTTCATAGGGAAGTTTCAGTTGAAACAATTCAGCTCTTAACGATTTTTTTTTTTTTCTGGAATACTTTAATTTTCATATTTATGCCATAGTTGCCCATCTTCAAGCTACAAAACAGTCCCATTTATTTCATAACAGCATTTTTGCTGAAGCATCACAGATTCTAACAACATACAGTATATAAAAGCATATGAAGGAAATAAACAGCATGGTCTTCAGAGCAGGTAACAGTAACATGTAGTACGTTTAACCCTTCAGCTATGTGTTGAGAGAGGATAAAAGAAAAGTCAACATACACTAAATAACTGAACATTCTCAGTTCTGTTCAATGAATGACGCACTTCCAAAAAAAGCATTTACATAATTGTGTAATTAAATGCAGCATCAGACCATAGTCACAAGTATTCAAAAATCACAAGTTTGTCTTTTTAACCCTAATCTTTTAAATGTTTTGGCTTAGAACAATAAAATTACTTCCTTTCTATTATCTTTTGGCAATTCAAATGGAATTTGACAACATTTTAAATTGTGTTTTATTATTGCTGAGATCATTTGAAGTTCATGTCGCTCTGCAGTTTGAAAGCAGGGTAAGAATATCTTCAGTTTTCTAAGCACAATTTGCTGGGACCATTTCACTTTGAGGGCAATTTTCCCTACTACTGTTTTTGTAAAGCAAATTCTTCCAGAATAGGTCAAAGGCTGACTCTTACCTGGACTGTGAGAGGAGCCAGGTTCTTGTTTGATGCTTGCTCTGCATCAAGGGCTTCTCCATACAAGTGCTTTTGATGAACATTTCTGTATGTCTCTACCTCTTTCCAGTGCAGGTTCAAAAACATTAAAATTCTGCTCATGCATGCAAGCAGGTACCTGTTTTCTGGTGGAAAACCACTGTAAAACCCTGTCTCTGCCCGCATTCCCAGAGTGCTGCCAGGTACCCCAACATCGGTGGGGCTATGGCATGCACAAGTTCTCTTTTCACACTGCAAATTACATCTGCTCAGGGCAGACCTACTCAAGGCTTCAGCAGCCTTGCTCTCAACAAGTCTCTCAATGTTGCGCTATCCCCTTATCATTTAATTAAATCACCAATAATTTAATTTTGTAGACGAAGCTGAACAAAAATTACTATGAGAAGCCAAAGTTAAAAGATACTTCTTTCACAAACTGGGAGTCTGGCAATTAAAGTCTAGCAACTCTTCCTTAGTAGAGTTCTGTGAAGAAATATGCTACAAATGGCTTTTGGCTGCCTGCCGAAGCCTCAGTCATTCTGATATGTGTACAGCAAAATGACTGCTGACTCAGCATGAGTATAACATATCCATGATCTTCCAAGTCACAGCAAGGTTATTGGCCAGACAGCACATTTTACCTACTAAAAGTAAAATGACAAAGAAAAAAATATATAGAGTTAGTTCAGGTCAACAGAAGCCCTTCAAGAGAAGGGTTCAGTGGGGAAGCACTCGGATGAAAACTCTTATCTGCCTTTTTTTTCCCCTGTACACTTCTCTACAACCAGACAAAAACCTTCTCCCTGACATAAGGGATTTACTGAGCATTCACATAAAATTTACATTATCCAGATGCACTGCACTGGCTGTAACTCAGGTGGGCTACACAAATTCTGCCTATCTCTATGGTTGAGCACCTGAAAGATCAGTCATTATACGAGCTTCCCTCACCACAGCTGCTGGACACTCCACAGGAATCAACTTCAAGATGCTGGAAACAATTACTTGGTTAATCTCTCACCATTTACTCACTTAAAAGGAACAAAATATACTAAGATGTTACAAAAATAATCCATAGAACATATTTTTATTGTGTATCTTTAATTGAGAATCCTCTTAATTCATATCTGAATTAGCAGCTACCACTCTGGCATGATGATTAAAGTTCCCAGATCTTAAAATTCTAAAAGAAAAAAAATCCATCTTTGTTTTGACCAGATATACCAATTACTCAAAAGGTTGTGATGACACTTGCCTGATTCATACACATGCTGCATAGCTTAATCTTGGCCTTTCAAGCTCTTTGTGCCTTCAGATAAATCATGTAAAGCATAATTATCATTAGGGCAAATACTACTGTACAAAGAATCAGAATAAAAAGCAGAAAACAAGAAAAAAATTACACTTAAAATCCAGATTACATTCAACTCAGGTTTATTTTAAAAGAAAATATAAATGCATATGATGTATCAGATCCGTGGGAAGTTGTTTTACATTGCACTAGAAAGATTAATTAAAATTTAGCAACCAATTTAATCCTGTGTGCAAGTCTACCAACTTCAGTGGAGTTGTATCAGGGTAAGATTTAGCTCAGTACACTAACTGAAGCATTCAAAGGTCGAGATTGCTCAGAAAATTAAAATACATTTGAATATAATTCAAATTGAATAAATGCAAAAGTCTTACTCTGTCAGACTTCATGGGGAGTTGAGAAAACACTATGGGTTTCATTCTGATCCCTCCAAAATAATTTTATTCTACATTAAATTTCACTGATATAAACCCCACTGTTTCTTTTCTCCTCATGTTAACAAGAACAGATTCAGGCTCCAGGTTTCTTGCTATCTGGCCTGAGACTCCGCCAGTCAGCTGTTGTTCCCTGAAAACAATTGAAATTAATGCAGTAAAAGGCTACTGGCATGCTAATTTGTGAACTGCAATGAGAAATCTGATTTGAAACAAATGATAGCTAATGAAGCATTGTTATCCACATCTTATGTGGCTCTGCTTCATCAGATACTTGCATATAGGCAGATGTTTACTCAGGACTTAGGAAAAACTTCACTTCCTTCAGCTATCCAAACTGAGAAACAGCTGAGTATATTTTTACAATATAAGATGCACTAAGTTACACTTCAGCTTGTGTAATCACCTCAGTTAAAACAGTCAGAATGTTCTAAGTCTTTACTTAAACACACAAGATATACTTATTTCTGTACTTTTCATTTATTCACTTACAGTACAGTATATCAGTAAATGGCCATAATCAGAACAATATAAAATTAAAAATCCCATTATTTTCCTGTAGATATCTTTTCAATATGACAACTACATATGGTAAGATAATCTGTGACTGAATTCCTCCAAGATCAAATAGGAGGTGTAAGATTTATTAATCTTTAAGGACAGCTGTATTCCTCCTCTTCTTTACAGGGAAAAGCATTGAATTTCAAGTATTTTTTCCTGAAAAGCACTTCAGTGAGCTACCTAACTCTCACTCATGGCAACCACAACTGACTTGAACACTCCTCAGCACTGACTTTTCAGCTGACTAGCTACCTCATTTTCTCTCCTGCATACAAGAAAGGTGATGTAAATATATTCATCCAGTCTTGTCAGGTACAGGCTCCTTTATCAGCCCTTAGAAGAGGCACACAGATGGAAAAGAGCTTGAACTCTCAGAAATTAAAATATTTCACAAGTGCTCCCTCTTTTACTTGAAAATGGCGCCCCCCTACATATCCTGGTTAATAGCAATTGCTTGGGATGTCCTCCCCCAGCCAAAGAGGTTGATTCAATGATCTCTAGTTTAAGCTACAATTTTTCTAGACTTACTGTGGAAAGTGAGAAAAATCACACCAATCCCTCCATCCCAACAGAATTACAGGTAAGGATTTATTGGGCAGGGAGATCTCCTTTCCCATTAGCACTCCACAGCATGTGCGCACCAGGCTAAAGAGCAAGACAGCAGCTATTCATCCAGTCTGCTTCTCCTTGCCACCATCCACACCCAGCTGGTTGCAGCATCTAGCCTTGGAACTCTGCGACTATTATATAATATATCTTGTAAAAGCACCTCAAAGGCAAGAACAGATGTGTCAAAGATATAAATAGAAGTATACTGAAGGAAACAAGTTATTCCCCCTAAAGGAAATAAAAACATTTATGAGTTGAAAAAAAAAATAGTTTTTCTAAATCCTGACTTCTCTTTCTGCTGTCATATTCATGCTGTAGCATACACAGAACCAGGTACACCACCAGGACTTAAAAAACAACAATGAATGTAAGAAACCACATAGTTAGACTGCAATTTGCTTCCTAAAGTGAAGATCTGTCTTCTCTGCTGCTTATTTTGAAAAGAAACAAATAGCATGACCTATAGCACTTTTCTTGGGAAATAATTGCGTATTTCTATAGGCATCACTGTTACAGAACTGCTGTCAATGTTTACTTTCAAATTTTCTTAGCCTAATTTCATTTGTATCTTACTTCCTTACCCTTCCTTGGAAAACCTGAGGTGCACCTCCTTCCTTTCCCATGTGCTAGAAATGAGCCTGACAAGTGCTTTACATTAAGTCACACAAACACAATTTCTATAATTAGTTATTAAAGGGGTTAATTTAAAGGGTATTAAACTAAGGGCTAATAAAAGCTTGAAAACATAATCAGATTTTCATAGAACTAGGAGGAAAATCATTGCCTAGAATAATGCTTATAAACACTTGTTAATGCGTCAATACATATTAATAATAAAGCACTGAATAACTTTATAGTATTCAAAAGGTTAATGTATCCTTCATAGACTCTTAAGTAAGCTAAGACATCAGACCATAGCTAATGTTGGGAACAGGTAGGAAAACTGAAATGGTGTTCAGTGGATTATTTTCCTACTGATTTCAGTAACTCTCAGGCTACAGTGTATTTAATGGGCATAGTCGACAAAAAAAAAACATATACTTTCTTGATAAAGAGGTTTCATTAGGTAAAAAAAAAAGCAAAAGGATTTTGTTTGTCGGTGTTTTATTTCCCTCTAGTCCTCATGAATCTACAGTAAGTCTGAAGAGAGGACACACTCATCTGTTCCTGATATGTATGTGTGATCATGGACACAGAACTGGACACCTGGAATTTTTCCAGCACAAGTAGTTTGCCTACAATTCTTTAAAGCATTGTGATTTTTTAAGACGAAGTTTTAGTAGCAATTAGCACAATATACTATTGAAACAGATGCTCTGGAAGCACCTCAATCATGCTGATAACGTAATTAAATCCATCTAAATAGAAAGATCCCATTCGTGCAAAGAGACTGTTAGATTTGTTCATGTTGTAATAGTTGGCTTTATATCCAAATTTCATCCAATGGTAAAATGGTTTCACTTCACATGCACTATTTAACCACAATATCATAACTTCTTTTGATAATCTTTGACAAGCACATTTTAAACCCTGTAACATTAAAAAACTTTGTACTTGACAAGCAAGAGAAAGGGGAGATACTCTCTGCATCTTCCTCCTGAATTATTTCTAACCAGTTGCACAGGTATTTTCATCCTGGCAAAGCACTTGCTTGCAAGCACCGTTCTCGGCTTAATGACAATACTATAATATAGTTCTTGAGGACTGGATGAGCAAAAGGACAGCCAGCTATGAAATGCTGACCACCTTCTGCTGCACCTAACCCACTCATTTCAGTCCTAAACAGGGGAAGGAATGCTCCTAGTCATTCAGTCACTACTAAAAGAAAAACAAGAAAAAAGCTGATGAAACAGATATCCTGATTCAGCATATAACATTGGTCAAGCTACCTACACTCTACTAGCTATGCTATCTTTTGAAAGGTGAAAACAGTGTAATTTTCCCAACCTAGGCAAACAGACAGGTAGTACTGCAGTGTAACTGCATTTCTCACTCTGGTCTCCAAGTATCACAGGAGTACACTGATGTATAAGCCATTCAAAAGTCGTTGGGTGACAAGAGCCAGGAAAGTGCCAAGAAGACCTATTATAAAAAGGCAATAGGAACATACTGCAAGAATCCACTTCCCTCAGTAAATAGCTGCCTTTATTTATATACACAGGGATAAATCCAAAAATCAATGCACAAAAAAGTCAGGCTCTGCTCTTATGAACTTGTAAGTGATCAGATGGACAGGAAGGAGCAGAGCAGCTGCAGGCTTGCTTGGTTCCTTGCACCTGAGTCTGTGTAGTTTGTTCCAGTCCTTGGCAGACACCACACATGGTACCAGCTTGCAAGGAGGTGCCTCAGGGTGACCCTTCCTAGAGATGTAGGAACAATACACAGCACAGAGGGTAAACTTGGCATAAGGAAAAGGAAAAAGTGACAGTCAGAATGAAAAGGGAGCTGAGCCAAAGTCTAGACATCTGAATCACCCGATCGGGAGTCAGTTCCACACTGCAAGCCACAGGCAATGGCACACAGCTCATGCAGAGAGGCTGGCTACGGGCAGGCAAGGCTGACTACAAATCCTTACAAATCTTAAAAAAAAACAAAACAAAACAACACACACAACCCTCATACAAAATTTTTTGCTAGAAGGAGAATACAATACAGGAAGTAATTCACGGCTTTAAATACAATCCCTCTGTTACCTGGGTATTCTAGTCTTTGCTCTTGGACAGAACTAATGAAGCAACTTCTGCTCTCAGTCACGCAAGTGTAAGTCTGGAATAAATCAATGGCTTTCAGTGGGGTTATGATTTACACCAGTGTGAATGAAAGCAAAATCTAACATTTTGTTAAGACAAAGATTAAGATCTCTGAACCAACACGGATCTCTGTACCTGTGCCAAGTCTCAAATTTCTGATTTTTTTCATGTGTTTAAATAGAGTATCTGCAAAGCTTTCTGTGCTGCTTAGACAAATCTATGCCTGAAGTAGAAGTGACAGGAATTCTACATGTTGACAGGATCCAAACTCTTCCAAATCATTACTCTTTGTTCTGCAATGGTGGATTTATCTCAAATATTCTTAAGGAAAAGAAGCTACGCAAATATCACCCAACTTCTCCCAATATGCCTGGAAAAGACCCAGCTCTGCTCAGCAACAGAAATGCCACCAAGAGCCAGAACTCTTCAAGATTTTATAAACCACTCAACACTAGAGGAGGACTGAACCCTGAGGTTCTCTACCCTTCTGAACTTTATATAAATAGGACAACTCTACCCTGTCTCTCTAGTCCTGGCAGGATATATTAAATTTCCTGAAGACACTCTCCCTCTACCATTGCAGGAGGAAAGGCATTAGCTCAGGCTTCAAGAAGCCTGGATTAAATTCCCTCTCAGTCACAAACTGTCTTGTGCAACACAGAAACCACCACTGCTTGTGCCTTACTGGTCTGTAAAACTAGAGGAACATCCCATCTTTAGCTTAAAAGGGTGTATAACTTTTTAAATAACAGGAGACAGGAACATCTAAGATAATATAAATGTGTACAGCCTAATTCCATTATTATCCCAGCCACTTTACAAAGTAATTTTCTGTACTTTCTAAATACAAAATATTTTTTGAAATGTTTGGACAGGAAGGGGAAAATACTTCAACATGACAGGGAAAATTATTCATTTTAGCTGAAGCTATTCCCTTAAGCCTTTGTGAATTTATTCTTTTGATAAATTTGAAATATATCACAGGTAAAGCTAGAAACTTTTACAGTAAATGAAGTGTCTTTTTTCCCCACCTCAAGATCACATCTAAAGTGTCTTTCTCAAAACTATAAAAATGTGTCTCTTGACAAGTTCAGGTACATGATTTTTGCCAATGAGCAGCATATTACAAGGACTGTGAAAGAGATGGCATCAAAATTAAGCTTACTACAATCTTAACTTGTGTCAGAGTTATGACTTGAGCCATAAAATACCAAATTAAAACTGCATGCAAATATGTCTTATCAGATAATTGTAAATAATTTTTAACAGATCAGAAAAGCTACAGGAAGCATTGCTCTACATATCTCTAGTTCAGTACTATTACTCATGCAACACTGAGTACTAAATACTCTGTACAATTCTTATTTTGGCAATGGTTTTAAACAGCGTATTCTATCCAAAGTCTCCTGCATACCGAGTGGGGTAGATAAACAGCAGCTGTTGTAGAAATCATCCAAAAGAAAGAAATTACCTAACTGGTGAAACTTCTGCCAACTCAGAAGCAACAGGTAGCAGAAACAGCTTCTCTGCATTCAGATTTCGCTGAAATGGGGCAGGCAGGGAAGCATCGCCTGCACACACACCCAAGTTCTCCAAGATGCTGGTGAGAGCCACACCTTAGCAGTTTGTTAGCTTGCTCTTCCTTTTAAAAAGGCCCATTTTTTTTAATAAGTGTAGAAATTTTAATTTGTTCCTTCTTTCTTCACTTTATCATTTTTCTTTTACTTTTCCAGCTAGAAATTTTGCCTCTCTCAGACCTGGTGGAGTGCTTTCTAAAGACCACAATGCTCTGCAGTGGGAGAGCCCATTATTTCTAGGGACAGATTTTCAGGAATAACTAGATTTTAGCAACAGTGGGTGCACAGAATCACTTTACCAAGAAAACACCAAGCTGTGTTTGCCAGTGACAACTTCAAAAGGGCTACATAGTACTTGAGTTCATAGATTCGGTCCAGTCTTGGGATAAGTGAGATCAGGCAGGTTTTTTGCTTTTTTTTTTTCCTTCTTAAAAACAATAACAAGCCAAAACAAACAAAACACTGCTCTAGGCCAGCAAAAGCTCTGTCTTTTTACCTCACCAGATTTATGTGTGGAGATTATACACTTGGAAGACTTAACTCCGAGCACGGTGAGATTTTCATTTTCTGTTCAATCTCTGATTCCTGCAGATCTTTATCTGTAAATACCACCTTCCTGTTTCGCTGGTATATCACCCCATCTCTCAGTAGGGAATAAGCATACTTTATAAATCACTCCAGTATGGGATAAAATAATTACCATCCTTCAAAGCCCACACCCTGCAAAGTGGACACCTCTGTTGTACCTCTGAGGGATCACGGCCCAGGTCTCTAACATGTTTCTGCTGGAGGCCACCAAAGCTCCTAATTATTTATACAGCTTAAGGCTGTTCAAAGAAACCTCTTGACTGTAATTAACACAGGTGCTAGATTGCTAGTTAACTCCCCCCAGCTCAAAATTCTTCCTCCCACAGTCATCTTCCACCACATTTGTTTGATGCCTAACACATCTCCACAGCTCTAACTGAAGCCTGGGCATTGCCACAGTACAAGCAACATTTTGGTAGGTTAATTTCTTTCATTTTAATGATTGCAACATAACAATTGTTTCCCTGGATTGTGTTCTTTCCCCAAGAAACACCTACTGGAGATTTTGTTGCAGAGGCAGAGAGCAAGAAAGTTGTCATCTTGTTATTAGTATCAAGGGCAAATACAAAAAAAACCCCAAAACTTTTAGAGAAATATTATTATCCTTTTATGGTAAACATATCCTAGGCCAGACTACGTATATCAAGCATGGCTAACAGATCCTAAGAACCATCATGTTGTGGCAATTATTCCTCAACCTGCATTTTAAAGTGGTTGTAACCCAGATGAATTAGAAAAATGAAAGCCTTAAATGAACTTCAGTGACATTTAGCACTTACTATCACTGTTGAAAAAAACACAGTTCAGATCTTTTATACAAAGAACGGCGCACGTAAGTGAAGTAAGGGAGGATATAAACTGCAGTTGCTTTGCTGTGAAATACAGTCAGGCACACCACTGTGTCTAGAAACCATTACAAACATACGTACTACAGGCAGTGCTTCTCAATAACACCCATCAGTGACAACCTAAGACAGTCTTCATGTAAAAATTATATATTATTAAGCACCAAACTTTTGCCCTAAAATTTGCTAGACAACTTGGAAAACCATGACACATGTAAAGCTTTGCCAAACTGTAGGGGCAACTAGCAAGCCTGTTCTGTTCACTGTAGACAGAAGTTCATTTTACAGATGCACATCTTATAACACTACAACCTTTTCCCTGTGACTCCCATTCAACATAGCTTTAATAAAACAAGTTTCCCCACCACACACCAGCTCTGACCCCTGTAATACGCTCTTGTCCCTCCTTAGCTCCTTCTCACGCATCCCAAGCACCAGCTGGTTCAACCCTGATCCCAGGGGACAGGTGACCACTGCAAGCACACATACAGCCTTTGTCCCTCTGCCAGGGCTCCTGGGCTAACATCAGCATACACACCTGCTCTGCCACCCACACCCTGCAGAAACACTTCCTTACCTCAACCTGAGGAAACCTTTCTTGGCAAAATGTGTATGCAAAAAGTTTTGGTTGAGTCATCTACATTTTTCACTGAAACCAACCAAAATAGAGATATTCCCCCCTCCCCCCCATCCCCTCAGCAAGCATAAGGAGTTGAAAATTTGTTTACAAACTCAACTCCACTAGAAATCGCTATTCTAAAACTCAGTAATAAATGTCAACTGTGTTTTAAGCACCATGAGCCATGCATTTCACCAACATTTAACAATTTTATTTAGATTCTTTTTCTTGGCAATAATTTTTTTCCTTTTTTTATTCATTATTCCATAGTTCATTCTTCAAGCAATGAAAAAATCCACACAGAACAGCTCGATAATGTCCAAAGTTCAACAAAAGGAAAATAATTCTTTCTAATCTGTTACTGTCAGAAATAAACATATGCAGAAGCCACTCATAGGATTTCAAAGACTTATAAAACCACTGTCTAAAGCATCTCAATACCCTTTTGAAGCAGATATACATGTGCTCAGCAGTAAGATGAAGCCTTAAGAAAAACAGCCCAGATCCACGTGTAAAATCAGTATTACATTCCAAACCAAAGTCCTGAGCCCTGTTTCCTTACTGCGCCCTACTGAACATCGCGTGCTCATGATGAAGGGATTTCAAAACTTGAAGCAAGCAGATTACATTTGATTAGGTATTTAAATAACCACTGGGAGCTAATCAGTTTAGGATTAATTGTTAATGAAAAACCTTTCAAGGTGCTTAATAATTGCTAGATCAAAAAAAAAAAAAAATACTCAGGTTCCTACAAACACCTCCCAGTCAGGAAACAAGCAACTCCAGGTCTGTGGAGAAGTTTGGGAGAAAATTCAGAGAACTGTTCGGCACAAAAGTGAATTGGCTAGAGGGTACTACAGACAACGGGTTACATGAAGAATAGTCACCACTGCATAGAAAAAATTGTGTGACTCAGGAGATTTAAATGAGAATCCAGAAACCCATATTCTCACTCCAGCCACTGCTCTTCAGTGAGACTTTTACCACTGTGAACAGGACTGATCCAAGTCTGGTGCCCACATTTCTAGAAAAACGTAGAAAAGTCAGAGAACCTGCAAAAAGTATGAAACAACAGCTAGAGAACATCCTAAAAGACACATTCTTTCCCTTTTTGATAAACTCAATAGAATGGGCTCTTCAACAAGGTGTCATGACTATAGGACATATTAGATCTTCCTTTTACCTGAGCTCAGGAGGATACACCAAGAAACAATAGCAGAAGCCAGAGCCCACCACTTTCATAATTCTAGTAAGGCAAAAAATTTTTGGAGCAAGAGTTACTAGACACAGAAACAAACTGGTAAGAGATGCAAGGAATATATTATCCTCCTGAAGTCTTTCAGTGAAGTCTGGTGGCATTCTGGACACTCTTCTTAAGTATGAGTTGTAGACTCTGTGCAAGATAACTCAGAGATAACCAGATGGCCAGTAGGACACACAGTGTAGGAGCTCATTCCAGGTTTAATACTCCGAATACCTGAAGTAGGAAGAAGCAGAATAACTTTTAAAAAAGGCTAATTATCAGAATATGCTAAATCACAGGAAGTATAATTTGGGATAATTTGCTCAGTGACCATCACCAGTGACAGTTGGGGAATTTAGAGTTATGTGGTTTTTCTGCTCTTTATTGGTGAGGTACTTGCTGCTCCTGGAACTTTATATGGTTTTCAGAGACATTCAGTGGTCAAACAATATATTGCAACTCAATGTTTTTTAAAAAGCTGAAGACATAACCATGTCAGATACCTCTTACTATAGTGAAAGCTATGAAGCTTAAGCATGACATAAAGGACTAACAAAACATTCTGTTTTCTGACATGAGATTTTGTTTAGCAATACAATGAGATTAGTAAAAAATACTTTTGAAGAGCAAATATAATTTCTCTCTCAAGTAAAGGTACACATTTTTTCCAGCACTTGCAAAATAAGAATTTGTTATCAACAGCTTTGTATGTGACAATCCCTGTTCTGGACCTATATTCTGTTTTGCCGAAGATTTTGATTATGACAGCTACTGTATTTGCAATGATGCCACTTCATATTACTGAATCAATCAGTAGCCGTCTCTGTCCTGAAACTGCCTCTTCCTAGCACTCACTTTCTACAGTTACCAAAATTCCCACCTGGAAATATAACACCAGGGGCTTCGGGCAGACTCATCCACAACAAGCTGGGCACCTTTTAAGATTTCTCAACAGCTTGTAAGAATTTCAGTATTAGGATTGTATTAAGTCTGTAAAGCAGTGCTGCTTACCCATGTCTTTAAAGCAATATTCGTAGTGTTACCTTATTTACTGTCTGTATGCCATGATTTATACTCTCAATAAATTTATTTTAAAATTGGGGTGTGGTGGGATTAATTAATCATTCATTTTTTAATTTCATTACACCTCCTTTGTGCTTTGTCACTTGTGAGGGCTGAGCAGGGACAGAGGTGCAGCTCCCCGGGGAGCAGAGGATGCAGGCAGGAGGATGGACGGTGCTGGAGAGGGGAAGGCAATGGACCTGTGATTTGCAACAGCCCCTGCATTTCGCAGGGCCACGAGAAAGCCCCATCCAGCTCCCCCATTCCATGTCTACAGCCCGTGCAGCTGCCCAACATAAAAGTTCAAAAAGGGAAGGGTTGGCTCCTAGAAATTGTGAGGCTTGCTCAAAAATAATGAGGTCTTCTGGAATTGATTAATATTGAACACTTCTTGTTTGCCTTCCAGCTTTTCAGACTATACCACACCTGATTCATAATTCTAAAGCTTCTTCTAGAAGGGCAAGTAGACATTTTGTTTTAAAAAGATAAGTTAAAGCCACCTTTCTAATGGATTAGAACAATTCTAACAGCTGAGGTTTTAAAGATAATGCCAGAAAACACGACTGAATAATAAATACCAACAAAAAAGCTAAATTCCTCTACTTCTGAATCACAACTGTAAATCTTTTTCCTCCATCATCTTTGGAAGCTTGTACAAGTGAGTTTGTGAGCTCTGAACATCTGCCTGGCAAACCTGAGTAAGGTAAGATTCAGAACAATGGTTCCTAGCACTAATAAGCAAACATCACTCCACTTAAAATTACTCTGTGATTAACACCATTATTGTTAAACACTTGCCTGACAGGAACACCACTTTAATAAAATAACAATAACTGACTCATTCCCTAGACAGCTTGTAATATGAAAGCCACAAACAAAAGGCTAGAGAGAGGAAAGAAAACACTGCGGGGAGAAAATATACCAATTCAAATGCCAGATAACAGGCACAAGGTGGCTTGGTTTTCTTTTAAACTCAGATTCCAGAAATGAAAATGCACCTATCTAGAATCATATTGGCTTCAGTGTGTCCATTAGACAGTGTTTGGTAACTGCAAAAAGCGAACCCATGAGAGCACTGATATCCAGATGAATGAAACTACCATTGCACCTTGAAGAGATCTAATTCTTCAGGTATGGAAACTGAGAAAGAACAGATGGGTTTTAATGGTTAGTTAATCCAAAATAAACACCAGCAAAACATACGCTACCTTTCTAAGTAAGTTTGCCTGTGTGCATATACAACGGTCTTGCTCAATAAGGACAGCTTGTGTGTGTGTGCAGGCTCTAACACCACACAGTCATTTCAGGAAGACAAACTGGAAGAAAACCGTTAATTTTACTTCGTAAAGTTTTTTTTTTCTGGTTTAGCATCCTGAATCAGTCCACACAGAGGTCTGGCAAGTACCAAAATTTGTGGAATATGAAAACTAAAGAGATTATGGGAGCACCCTGGCAAGACAGTGAGGCAACTCCACCTCTCTGGCAGCTACCCAACAGACTGACTATGGGTCAGGGAGGGGAAGTCATCATCTCTTTCCTAAGAAAGCCTGTCATTCAAATGATACAGTAGCTCTGTGAACTCAATAAAGATATTAAACTTATCCTGAAATGGTCTCCAGATCTCTCAGGCCTTTTAAACAACGTGCCAAAACCAGCCTCCTGCTATGACTGTATCTTCCTCCTCTTGTTACTATAGTGTGATAAAAAAAATTTGTGATTTAAAGTAAAAGGGAGAGATGGAGAAGTAGATGAAAAACAGGATGGTTTTTCCTGTATTTAAAAATTTAAATCAGCTTTGTTTGCTTTGTTCTACTTCACTGAAAAAATAGTGGAGGAAATATGAAGTCATAACAGCAGTGATTTAAACAGCAGTTGAAAGGCACCAAGCACATCTAAATGAGTGCTTAGATAAGCATGAAGATTTTGCAGAAAGATCAAATTTGTCACTTGTCAGCACAACAACTTAGTAAGAGCAGAAATCTTACTCTGAAGTAAAACTATTGGGTTGCCAGCGGGGCCAAGTCACAAGGATCTACGTAGTCTGCTCTGGACACATGCAGAAGAACTGTACTAGATTGAACTAAGCTCCAAGTTGTACCAGGAACAAACTTGAGCCTGACACTGACCGATCTGATAGCACAAAACAGTGGGTTTTTTAATTAAAAGGTAACTTTTGAAGTCAGTGTCTCTTGAATTCCAGAAAAGACCTAAGAAAGCCAGAGAAAGATTAAAAGGTGAGAAGCAGTACATTGAACTGGATGTGCACATTAGCTAGTGAATGAAGCTTCATATAGCCAAAGGTTGCATAATTGCATTTTTCTATTTTTAAAGTTTAAAGTTGAGAATAAGCCTTCCTTCTAAAGAAATATGCTCTGGTTCAATCAAAAGTTTTTTATCCTTGTGTAGAACTGCTCAGATAAACTGTATAGCCTCAGATATACAGGCAGGCACTAATTTCATTTGTTCCTAAAACTTACGAACCATTCTCCTCTGTTCATTTCAATTGCTTTGAGGGTAGAATTAACACCTGAGGTTGTAATCAATATATTTAAATATTTGCAATATAGTACTTCAAACCTCTATTGAGTTTCTAAAATTGCACCTCTTCCAATTTCACAAAGCAGTCAGCATTGGCGTACGTTTACCTGAGATGCTTAATAAACACCAGATGCTTCCCCGCCTGTTCGAACACATGTATTATGAAATTCCAGTCATCCCATCCCTTCCCACTCCTCACATTGATCCTGCTCCTACTACACACAGCCAACACAGTTGTCAATACATGAAGTGCAATGCACGTCAGCTGCATGTCATCCTGCAGAAGTCTTGAAATATCAGCCCACATTTTTTATTTCCCAGGGGCCCAAACAGATCAGGCAACTACTGACATGCTTCACTACAGAGCTGTAATGATCTGACAGAAGAATGAGATGGGTGAATTCAGTAGGAAATAGCCGGAAATAATGATGGAGCTTTGTTGGTACCCATTTTCCTTCCTCCAGCTGAAGGCGCTCTGCCCCACACACCAACAGGCATGAAAAACAAGGCTGAAGGAAAGGTTAAGCTGATTAAAAGAAACATGAGCTAGTTTTTCACAACTATAGACTGCATAGCTCGTTCACCAGTTACAGTTCAGCATACAGGTAAAAGCTTGGATGCCTATTGTATAGACAGTGAATTTAAGGTCATCTCACCCCAGTCTTCACAAGACCTTCATCCAGAAGAAACGGTTCTCTGGTACCTGCAAGGTAGCTTTACACAAGATAAACTGCTTCCAAAAGAAAAGAGTTCCTTTGACCCAGGTCCTAAATGTACAGATATTAAAGGTACACTAAATTACAGTGCCTGCAAGCCTCAAGCCATGTTACCCATGTATGTCACACCTACCTCCCTCAGAGCTGGATGGGGTATTCACAGAATCACAGGGAATTCATTTAATTTCTATTTATCTGCATGCAGACCCAGCAGAAGCCCCACTACCTACAGACCACTCTAAACAGGGAGTACCACAGCACTCTGGCAGCCAGCAGCCTGTGTCCCAGAGACACAGACCATTGGTAGGAGGCTTCCCAGGAGGACCAAAGCATTGCTAGAAGAGCAGGTAAATGTATGGGTGATCTCAACATGGGCTGAGAGCACACTGCCTACGTGGGTGATGGGCTTGCAGGTGATGTTCTGGAATATGCCAGCTGTCCACAAGTGCTTTAGTGAGCACAGCTATAACACAGACAAGAGGTTTTTTCCTGCTGCTGAACATGGAACTTGAACTTACATTTTAAGTCAAAACAGTGAAACAGAACTGTGACTTCTAACACTGTATGGAAATCGCAGCAGTAATAGGGCTGAGAGATGTGTGTTTTGTTTTCTAAAGGAAACTCCTTGTGTGTGTTGATAGATTGCTTGACTTCAGCTGATCAATTCAGATGGTGATAAACATGTGATGAAAGCAGATCTTTCTTTCTTTCTATAGCATCCTCAGGCAGAAATGGTTTTTAAAATGGCTTGCCTGAACTAAAATGTCAAACAACATATGGCATAAGGGTCAATTACTTCTCAAACTTGCAAATACTGTCAATCTTAATATGTGGATTAATACTAGTCTGAATGGCAGCTATTACAGAGCAAATGGAAGGATTACAGTAGCAGCGAGATTAATTTCTATTTATCTTATAGTGGGTAATACTAAACCAAAATTCATAACGGAAGTGATTTTACAACTAGTAGAATAAAGACTCCTCCTCAAGGACTATGGGATACGGATAGCTATGGTTTCAAACACAGCTGTTACAACACAAATATCAATGTAAAAAAGTCTACATAATGGTTCATTTTGAAAACAGAGGATGTAGACCTCTTGTGTGGGTGCATTTCTGCCACAGAAGCAGAAGTCTCATGCCATTTTCAATCAGAACAAAACCACATCAAGCTGAGGAAAAGAGTGCGTGGGGGGAGGGAAGAATGAACTTTTGTCTTTCAGGGTAGAGTCAACTCTGAAGCAACAGATCGCTACACATTGAACAGAAGCTGTGCCCAACAGCAATGGACTTAAACGGCAAGAGCAGTGACCTTAATGAAAAACTATTCAAAAAGACTGCATTAGTTATGTCTCCCTCAGGCTTGTATTTAAAACTATCACAGTGAGTCAGGAGAGCCTCATGTGATTATCAAATATGATAGAGGTATAAGAGCAAGAGAGCATCCCGACTCAGACCAACTGGGCCAGCATCTGCCTCAGAGGTGCTAGTAAGACATGCTTGGGGAAACGGCAGAGCAAACAGGACAAGTATGTAAAGATTTCTCTTTCTGCCTTTTTCCTCCCAGCTTCTGCAGAACTTCCCAGCTTCTAATAACAAGCAGTTAATTGATTGCCTAAACCAGCAGCAGCTTTGGCATACACTAATTTATTGAGGATACTGCTAAGCATTTTTATAGATGTACTTGGGTACATTCATTTTAGGGCCTTTCAGAATATCCTGTAACAAAAAATATATATGCAGCTCTCCTAGTGGAGAAATTAGTGAAACCTTTCAACACCAGGTGTACATGATGTCAAAAGTACGAGACCTGTGAAGATGGAGGTTGTAGAAAGCAAAGAGACTAGATACAACAGTGCTAGAGGGCTGTCAACCATGTCATGAACTCTAGTAGCTGTTTCACAGTTGCTGCATCCCTACCTTTGAAAACCTCACATTCATGAAAGTCCATTTATCATAGGTGTTTATCACTACTGCCACTCAGTTTAAAAACATCATCATTGCTACTGGGAAAATGGATCTAAAAGTTCAACACTACCAGATTTGCATATCATATAGTTCAAAATAGAAGTGAGAAACACATTAAAAGTTTTGGTATAGTTATTTATTTTGGTATAAACAACACCCCCAACAGCTGCCATAGACACTCTTTAGCTTATCGGGCATTTCAGCTAATACAAAGTTATTGTAGTGGGTATTTGTTATAGCTTTTTTATAGTTCTGAATCACAGTTATGATTTGCGGAGTGAGAAAAAAACTCACTAGGCAAAATATTGAGCTAAACTGGGTTTTAAACAGGAAATTTAACTTGGAAAAATGAATAACCAAAGATTTTCTGCAAAGAGGAAAACAATTTCTTTTTATTAATGATGTTTTATTCTGTTCCACTTCTGTTTTTCTACAGTGCTATCCACAGTATAGTGTCCAGATTCTTCTGTACTTCGAAGATGACATGAAAAGAAATTATTGCTGACATTTGATTTGGAAGTTATGTCAGCTCTCTGAAAGCTGGATAGCGACATCCACAACAAATACTTAAGTTTCCATTGTAGCCAAGACCTTTTTTCCTATACTGTTCAAATATAGTGAGAGGAAACCAATTTTTTTTTTTAATTATTTTACAAGCGCCATTTAAGCCTTCTACATAACACAATGTAGACGGAAAGAGAAAACCCTTTCTCCCCACACCTCATGGTTGTTTTGTTTGTTGGGTGCATTTGTTAGTTTTGTGAGGGGTTTGGGGGTTTGGTTTTTTGTTTTGTTTTGAAACAATTTCCATTTGTTTTTAACCATGTCAGTTGTAACTCTTCTGGATGGTACAAAGTGTTCCTGAATAACACAGTCCCATTCTTAGTGAAAGCGCATGATGTTGAGTAGCAGAGCATACTAAATGATAAGGAAACAAGAAATAAAGAGCAGTTATCCAAAACACTTAAGTGCTGTTTTCCTGCCAAGGAATACAGTGTTCAGGACTTTCATGCCAAAGTGATATAACAATAAGTGAAATTACACCAGGATACTGTAGCAGTTCAGTTCTACAGGAGACAATCTGCATCCCCACCCCACCTGGCACCAGGCTTCCCCCCTGTTAATGCCATTCAAACTTTTCAGGTTTTTTTTTATTTTGGCAATTTCTATTCAAAGTCTTATTTGGTCCATAGGAAACAGATATTGCCTAAGATTATTACATACCATATCTGCAGGAACAGCAGCTGAGAACCAATTAGTTTCAAGCAGGTTGGAAAGTTTTAATATATTCCATTTCTGGGGCAGCTGCTCTGACCTTGAAAGTAAGGGAGTAGGAAAGTGAAAAAAACAGTATGTTTCATTTTTTTAGAAACCTGCTTTGGCTTTTTTAGTCCACGTTAGTTGTTAGACATCTGTTTCAGGTCATCAAGCTTGGGGAGAGGACAGTTTTCTTGAACACCTACAGAATTCAGTAAAGCAAAATCACAATCTTGACTCAGGCCAACAGATGAGCCTCTACTCATCCCATGTGTGATTATCTACACAAGAGAAACAGGAACATGCCCTTCAGTCATGCCTGTGGAGTCTACTACCCCAGCCAAGCAGGCTTGAACTACAGCCCATTCAGAAAATACTGACCTGCACTGAGGTTGTCAAGCTTCAACAGATATAAGAAAGAACAGAACCTGGCCTGTAGTCATCTTTGCTTCCTGTACTTGAAGGATTATCTTCTTGTCATCTGGATGAAAGCAGATGCATGAATGCAAGTTGTTGTGCACAATATGCATTCGAACTCTCTACAGCACCAAGGAGCTGGCAAGAATCTCTAGCTGATCATGCCCTCTGAAATCCATAGTCCTCTCCAGGTTTCCAAGAATATTCTCATAACTGTGAATAATACTGAATGAAAATTCCTCTGACAACATACAAGTTACTGTAGTCTTTATACAACTTCTTTCTAACCAAAAGACATAATAAAGCTATGAAAGTGTCAGCTACCTCAATAGTTGAAGCACATAAAAGGAACAATTTAATAGCTCACTATGTAAATTCAAATAGCAATGCTCAAACAGCCTTGGAAGAATAAGACATTAGCTTTGTTCAACAATGTTTTCCTCCAAAAAATTTGAAGTACTTGAATAAAGTGTTCCATAAAAAAAAAAGCATTGTCACAAAAGTAATTTACCAGGTTAACATTACAATACTTCATCCTCCTTTTGTGTTCCTCTTTTACAAATTTACTGATGTGTTCAATAGATGTATGTTAATTATAAAACACATGATATGGGCAAACTGTATGAAAAATTATCATTCTGGCTTACGGAAAATAATGATTAGATAAAGGTTTGTGATTAAGAAAGCCTGTAGCCAAAATTAAATTCCTCAGAATTGTTATAAATTTAAACAGAGAGAAGAGTCCTAGTTTCTTTATGAAGCAGCAGCAAAATGGTGTGTAGTTGAGAAAGAAATGACAAAGTTAACAATAAAATGCTGAGGTCTAAAGAACCTGTTAATTGTATTAAAGACATTGTTGGTACCTCAAAAGTGTTGGTTGTGATGCATTGTGATGGAAGCCGAAAGAGACACTTATCCACAAACAAATATTACACTGTTTCAAGGAAATATCAAAAAAAGAGTATTCATACAGTTCACAACAATGTTTAAGAAAATTCTCTAAGAGATGCTCTTACAAAGAAACCTCAACTTTTCAATTGGGGCAAATTTCTGAGGAGAAAAGAAGGGATATAAACACAAACTGACTACAGTTTTCTGTATTCTCCCTCATCACCTTTTCCTTGTTAATGAAGTAAAAACACAATATGGTTCTGTGACAATATGCTTACCCTATTTTAGCAGCTGTATCACAAAAATCATTCTAGGGCAATTCTTATTTGCTATTTTAAATTTATAAAAATGTGGAATAAAGTTCTGAAAATAGCAGTGATGGTTAGTAAGTCTACCACATTCTGAGCACCTATGGTAACAGAAAGAAGGTAGCTGGAATCAGCCAATACATCTGTAAATGAATCAACATCATGCCAGCACTTTTCAGTAAAGAGTTTTTTTTCCTCTCATCAGGGAAAAACTGCTTCTCCTGGCAGATGAACAGGTAAGTGAACTGATACAGCACATTTCAAAGAATGAAGTAGAAAAGAATTTCATCATTTATATTTTGTCTCTTCATACATATTTGAAAGGTTTAGTTAGCACAGAGAATTAGGCTGAAATGTATGAGGTAGAAGAGGTAATTATAGCAGAAAGTCTCTGCATATGGGTATTTGGTTTATTTAAACTAAATGTACAGGTGTTCATTATAGTGCAATGCTTATTCCAGTAGCACAAATCTGAAAAACAGTGGAACCTTCTTCCTAGAATCTCTGTTGGCACTTCAAATCTACTTTTTTCTTCTCTTCTCAGCTGAAATACTTAGGTTATCCAAATATTATATTCCTTAGTGTTTTCTCAGCATTCTGCTAGCTTAAAACTTTCCAAGATTGTTCCCTGAGAAAGAGTTGTTGTCAAAATAAATAACAAAAGCATCACTGTTTTATTCTAGGTGCATCCTTAGTAGGGACATAAAAGTGAAAATCCCACTGCATACACTGCCAATAGAGACTGATTAAGTCTTGGAATAAAAGCATAGAAAACAAATATGAAAGGCAGACATGGAGGCTGTCATTTCCCAGCAGCAATGCACCAGGCTCCAAAGCACTTGTTCCTTGCAAAGGAAGAGTATAGTGATTCCAGAAACAAGAGCTTGCACTGCAAATGAAGAAAACTAGGGTGAAAAAAGGGAAAAGTGTGCAAAGCTCTCAACTAGCACTCAGTCCTATAAAACTATCAAGAGAAACAGTTCTGCTGGGAGTTCTCTCATCACATTTCAGGGCTTGGCTTTACCACAAGAAGCGAGATCAAGTCCATGAAGCTTGAAAGTAGAATTAAGCAGCTTATGAAACGCCACAAAATTTCGCAATGGAAAGAAAGAGCATCTCAAGAGAGAGTATTTTCTTTTATGTTATAGCAAAGAACTCACAACTTACACTCTCCATTGGCTAGCTACTGTCTAGAATACAGTATACCTAAGCAATAATTCCAGCTCTGCTTAGTTTTAATATTATGTATTTTTTCCATAAATAACATTTTTTTTTACACAAATGAATCTTGCAGCATACTTAAATCAAATTTTATTCATTGTACATTGTCTCTCTAATGGCCTAGATCCCCAGCTGCAATAAATCATCACCCTTTTGATTTATGCAAACTGAAGATCGTATGTATGTGAACATTTTCACTCCAGCTGCTGCATTGCCACTTCTGAAAATTGTAGAGTATTCAGACATCTCCCGAACTGCTCAGATCAGTAACCAAAAAAAAGTTGTAGCAAAATTAGTCTATAAAGAGAATTCAAGGAATGAAAAAGTCAATCCATAGCATTATATGCATGAACAACATAGACATCCATCCACATGCTTAATTTTGCACAATACAAATTAGTTACTAAGAAAAGCAGACCAAGGTATACAAGTTATGAGGGGACAATTCTGCCCAGGCTAGCCTGTGGAAAACAAACTTGCATCATCTTACTGCTAAGAAAGGTGGGGGTGCACTAATTACAACATAATATTCATTCCCCGAGATTAGAAAACATCAACTCATCTGCTCCCACTGCTATGCCTGCAATACTGTTTCATTCAAGAGCAGTAATGGGATTATGAAGCAAATCCTCCCATCATCCACACTAATTCATATTGGTTTGGATCACCTAGCAGTTTTGGTACATGTATATCATATTCCTCCAGAGGAAAGCAAACTGTAATCTCTTCTGCAGCCAAACAAAAAACATGTTTCAATCTCAAAGGGGAACATAAGCATTTGAACAAGTGTCTGGTCCTTTGGACCACACTGAAACTACTGATTTCCTTTGATACTTGTCTTTTACTACTTAAAAAGGTATATAAAGACAGAAGAGCCATCACTGCATAATTTCGAATACAGTTTCTTACAAAAATTCAGCTGTAGTAATCTGTTATTAACACTACCTGAGAAAGCATCTAGAAATATTAATCAGGTAGGAGGACAGTGTCTTTTACAATGGTGTCCGACATTAAGCCCCAAACTAAAAGCTGTTAAATAGTGCAACATTTGCAAGACTATTTTTCATGGCCATTCTCTTAAGCTAATATGAATTAGACCTCCTTGTACTCATTTTATCTGCTAACTGTAGTAGCTGATGAGATTCTTGGAAGTTTACTCAGCAAATATTTAATGTTATTGGTCATCAAATAGATCAAACAGTTACATTAACCTTATATAACAGGTCAGCAACATGCTTGGAAAGCTTGTCATCAGCTCTGATCGTTAATACTTCAAACCCCTAACAACTTCTCTATACAACACAAGCCCAGGGTCAGGGAGTTAATAACATGTATTACCAGCATTCTCAACTGTGCAATTGAGAGAGAAGAAAAAGTATAGTAATGGAGAGTGATGGAGGGAGTTAGTGTTCTAATAAATGAAATTAAGGGTGCAGCAGACTATAGGAGAATTACAGAAGCTGTTTAAGTGTATCAGAACTATAATTTCTTAGATCTGTAACAAACATTTTATGTATGTGAACCTCAATAACATAAAATGGGTGAGTTAGTGGTATGGGGAAGTGGATAGAGAAGTAGTCTTTGGAGTAGATTGAAAAGGCTACGAACATATGTGTTTGGAAACATATTCCGATCCTCTTATTTCGCCAGCAGCTATTACTTAGAACATGAATTTCTAAATTCATAGCTGGTCAATTTTTCTGCTTCCAGGGCTCCTATCCTGTAATAGTATCTCTGTAGACCCTCTGTATTTTTCATATGGCACTGTGTTTGATCACCCACTTTTTAAAGTCCTCCATTCTGCCTCCCAATTTAAGGTACTAATGGATATAAGAAAGTGGTAGGAACTTTCCGTGGAAAGTGTGAAGTTTATTCATTTAATAAAACCATGGAAGCTAAGCACTTTCCACTGTCTCTGCCTTATCACACTACTTGTTTTTGATCTTTATTTTCTTTTCATACATTGCCATACATCAATAGGTCCCCAGAAATGGCTTAGCTCAAAATGAATCATGAAACTCGAGTCTTTTGCAAACAAGAAAAATCCATGGATCATCTCAATTATAAATAAAAAGCAACCAGGCAGAACTGATACACATGTAGATACAAGTAGCACATTCATTCTTAGCTCTTGAAAGAATGAAACAATGCAGACTTGAAAGCTCCTCTGGATTTGATATTAAATCCTATAATTCTACACAACTTGGTGTGCGAGCAACCACTCAGACTGTCAGAATTGTAATACTGTGCAATCATTTATTCCCACGCTACTGAAGTCCATTACAACAAACAAAAACAAAACCCCTCATCACTGCTAACAGAACTTGTAGCAGGGCTAGTTACTTCCCAGGTAAATAACCACATACAGAAGGGAAAAATCATGAACTAAGACTCACCGAGTTAATTTTACACTTTTGATAAGACTAGGCTGATAGTTTGGGGTTTCTTTTTTTCCTTCTTCATTTATATGTTTGATTTAAGCTCTCTTGACAAGTCTAGAAAGGGCAGTGATTAATAGCCATGGCCTTTTCTGATAGATTAGTCGTTACCAGAAACAAAATCCTTGGGGCAGGTGACTCAGCAACTTGCACAAGCCCTTGCAAATTACTCTTACATACAAGATCAATGTTTTGGGTTTTTTTAATTGCTCTTCTTAACATTCTCAATAACTATCATATTTAGACAGCAATTCCTTCCAATTGAATAAAAGCCTTTAGTTATCTTTAAGTACAAGGTTTATTTTCACCTAGTGTAATATATTACAGCTCAAAAATCAAAAGTCCAGAATTAGGCCACATGTACAACAGTGAAGTGAAAGAACCATCTAATTAAGAACAAATAAATCTAGGTAAGACTTCCAGGAGTTCCCTTTTACCACTTTTGTCAGGGCTGTCATTGAATAATGCTGCGTCGATTTGTATTAGTATTAATGCTGGGATTTCCCCCCCTAAAACCAGCTAAACCATTCATGCCTACTCTCACTGTTGATGAAGCAGTCAGGTGGATTTAATAGCACACCATCTGTCTGTCTATACAAGTTGTGGTGGTAATACTGCTAAAGCTTAGGAGCTATTTGCACAGAAATCAGGGCTGCAAAGAGTAAATAAAAGCTTATGAAGCTAAACTGTAAACAAAGCCGATTTTCAATTAAATTGTATTTCTAATGAAGCATGTGATATTTCAACTGTATAGATACTTTCCCTGTATTTACATCCCTTCCTCTTTTTCCAGTATCATAGATTCCAGACTGCTTTGAAGAATATATCTGTCTTTTGAAAACAGAACTCACTCACTATTAAACTTGGAGATCAGTGAAGGAAGAACAACATGTGCATGTAACAGAAAAGAGCAGCTTGCCGAGGCATGACTGAGACATCTTTTAATTCTTTGCTCTAAGCTAAGGGTTTGGATTTTTCAGCTTGTTTGTCCTGAGAAATACTTTTAAGTGACAGGGGTGGAAAAGGAAATGAAAAGAATGAGAGGAAAGCATGGTAGGTGAAACGGTACTTTGAGTAGACAGCATTATTAATGTTCCTTACCAAAACTACCAAAGATTAAGCCTGAAGTAAAGAACCCCGGCATGTGATTTGTAAAGAGAGATGGTGAACACGCAGATGTTAATTTGCCTTTTCTCAGCAAGTCAGGAACTTTCCTGTTTTCAATGTCCCCATTCTTCATTAAACACAACCTAATGAAACCTGTATCTTTAGAACATTTAAAAAAACATGTTTGTGTTCTTTGTGCCATCCAGTGTAAGTTTCTCAATGAAACCTAAGGCAGAGGACAAGAAGGAAGAGGATGATGGGAGCACTTCTAAATTTGAAGACACTCACATTTTAGTCAAAGAAGAAAATGATGTTCAATGCAGTTTCGAGGAGCACCAGTGAGCTACAAGCAGTGCTGCAAGGCTGAACATCGTGCTTATGACTACACTCCACATACTGATTTTGGTGCCATCCCAAAGGCTTATCCACAATCACGTAGATTAGTGGGAGCTTAAAAGGAATTAATGGATTTTATATGTTTTTGTACTCATCCTTCATTCAATTCAGTTAATGTGAAACATTATCCCATTGCTGACCTCCCACTGTCTACAGCTATGGGTCACTTTCAGTTTCCACTTAATTTCTTTGCAAAGGTTCATTTCTTTGCAAAGGTTTCATTTCTTTGCAAACATTTTTCACTAGTAATAAAAAGTCTAAATCTGCTTCATTTGGAGAGTGTTTGAGAAACAGGCAGACTTGGTTATCTTCTCAAACATTGTTACTATAATACAGTTTACACAAAATAAACTGCATGCCAAAATTATGTGGTATTTCAAATTATGCTAGTCTCAATCTAACAGCACCTTAAAAACTACAAACTTCATCATGAGCACTCTCCCTACATCTGTAGCATTACTTTGAGTTACAAGACAGTCTTTTTTTTCCTTTCACAAGCCTTTCACTGAGAGCATAAGAGGAAAATTAGAAAAATCACTCATCTGGAAATACTGGTTCTCAAATCGGCTTGTAAGATTCCAGGCTAAACTTCTTAATTAAAAATATACATATATAGATCCTTCTAGAGTGATGCAGGTTGGGAGGGCTTGTAAAGCAAAAGCGAGCAAATGCATTGGCTTCCCTTATCCATTTGCAGGCTGCCTGGGCATCTGCTGCTAAGAAAGGGGAGCTCACAGTCAGAAGGCTACCTGAATGGCCACCATCTGATCCAGCTCCTTACAACAGCTTACAGATGCTCCATCCTACCTTCCTTTTCATTTTCCCCAAAACAGACATCCATCCCCTCTCAAGTCTCCCTGTTTTCTTTTTCTAGTTCAGTTCTCTGAAGACTTGCTGAGATCTCTCCTTTCCTTTCCACCTTTTCCTCCCACTCCATGTCTTTTTGAACAGACATCTAGTGCCAGTCATTCATGTCTCTGATGTTCTTCTGCCTTGTTCTCACTGTCTTATCCTACTTCTTCTGACAGCCTTTAAAATTAATTTCTATAAAATCTGGCTATTTCTGGGAGAGGCACTGCTGCCCAGCGAACCTGGGTGGGGAGGCCTCTCTCTCACTGCCTTGGCAAGCACAAACAGGAGTCATTAGCTAGGTCTGAGGAGGCCAATTTGCTCAGCTACATCAGGTGCTCAATTCTGCCATGAAAGTCATGGCCAAAACCAGGGCTTGGGCATATTTTCTTCAGCAGACTCTGGTTTGCACCTTTCCTGTCCGTGGCTGGTTGCTAATGCAACCTTGCTAGCTTTAGAGCTGTTTGTACATCATCAGAACACCTGTTCTGCTCTTGTAACTTCCCTTCTAAAGGACAGACACTGAACTGCAGAGCAGCTTTCATATTCACATACATGCACACACACACAACATACTGAGTAACTACTATTCATTACTGCTAACACCAAATAAGCAATTGGCTCAGATGTTAACAGTTAAACAAGAGATTACTTTCCCCCTCGCCAGCATGCCAGAAACAGTATGCCACTTCCAGGAACTCACCTACCCTGATCAGAAGTAGAAACCAGCGTGCTGAAGTCTAATGGGAGAGCTGGTAAAACACTGACGACAGGTTGCTACCAAGTCACATGAGAAGCTTGTGTAAAGTTTCCATCAGAGACTATGACTATAAATTTGCTGTCTTTTCTCCATAGTAGCTCCAAGTTGAGATTCTTAGCACACTGAATCTCTGTTCTCCTATCAAACTCATTAACAGGATAAAATTGAATGTTTAGAACAATTTTCTGAAAACACTAACATTCAACAAGTTTCTGACATCTTTTCTCACTTTTTATTTTCCTAGTATCTGATTGAAGTGTCTTACCTTTCATGATCATGCAGAATTTTGATTAATATCGTGAGTAAAAGCTTTATGTTTTGAATGCTGAGCATGAAATATTGGAAAGACTTCACTTTCCGTTTCTTCCTAAGGAAGTTGTATACATAGTGGACCGAGGAGGAGAAAAATCTGGAAATGCCCAAGTTCGTTTTTTTTGTTCAAGGTCCACCAGTACAGACTAGTATTACTCAATTCAGGAACCAGCTCCCCAGACAAGCTTCCCAAAAGAGTTTAAAGATGTGAGAAAAAAATACTAGATGAATTTTACCCTCTTTTCTTCACTTTCTTTTAAATTAAGTAACTACATTACCTTAATAACATAGGTTTGTTCCCCTTTCCTTAACCTCTTCATCCTATATTGTCACGTCTCCCACCACAACTTCCAAAAATTAAATTCTAAGCTTTGCAACAGACTTGACAAACACCAGCTGCACCTCTTGTGCACAGAAATAATAAAAGCCATTGACATACACTTATTGACATCAAATTTTTAGTGGAAATCATGTGTATGAGGATTGAGACATCTGTCTTGAGTAACCAACTCTATCACCTGCAACAGTTGACTGCCCCATCAGAAGCGTTCAG
>VZRW01009220.1:0-32374 GCA_013398125.1 Aegotheles bennettii
GATCTGCCATGATCAATACTTTAAACATACAAAGCCTATGAAGCCCCTGGGACAAAACTGTCAGGGTACTGACACAATAGGGGATCTCAGAGGTCTGACAGAAACGTGGTAAACTTCCTCTACCATTAATATCTTGGTTTTGGAAGTGCTAGCCAGTGGAAAGATGGGCACTTGGCTACGTGTCTCTGCTCTTCTGATGGTTCTTTCCATCCTCATTTCTCACAGCCAGTCCCAGGAACAGCTGGCAGACCACAGCTGCCCGTTTCACAGCTCTCTGAGACAGCTAGGACAAGGGCACTGAAGCCACATGTTCATCGCTGGCTCTCACCCAGACCACCTGTGTGCACTTGGAGAAGTCCTCAAATGCTCCAGCATCCCTCCCCACCACCCCACATCTAACAGAGCTCATTTCTTGCTCTCCAGGAACTCTCCTCATCCTCAACCACTGCTTCAGACTCTTCAGTTTGGATCTGTCCTCCTTAACTTCATGTGTGTAACTGAAGTGCCTGGTAAATGGCTCGTCCCCATCATCGTCTCTGTGATCACTGAGAGGCCAGGGACAGGCATTTCCAGGTGGGAATTGATATGAGGTGGGATGTACTGGTCTGGCATGAGTCTGGGTTGCAACTCCCCTTCTCTGAGTCTATGGCACCTATTGCAAAGGTACTGAAGCTGGGACATGTATGGTACAACATGTCATCAAAGTGAGTTCAGGACTGGACTGTCTTCAACCAAATGTCTGAAATGTGGTGGAGAGGACTTTGTCTGCCCTCTGTACTGAAACTCTTCCCAAGTGCAAATTTAATTGCTTAGCCTTGTAATAAATTGTATATCTCCTGATTTCTCAGAGAAGAAAGCGTGCCTCTTTCTGCGGCTGCCGCTGCATAGACATCCCTTTTGATATCACATTGCACTAAAAGTGATGTCAGCTTTCTCAGAACACAGATTATAAAAGATAAAGATTTGTAAAGTAACTTTTGAAAAAGCTGCTTCAAAAACATCTAGCCTCATTAATACAAACGGAGAGCTTCAAAAAGCCATCTTTGCTGACCTAGCTCAGAAATGCCAAGATTTAAGCAAAGGAAACATCCCAGTGAAGTCAGTGGGCTTAAACCTAAGGACAGACTAGCAGGTTCTACATGTACACAGGACTAAAAGTAGGCTGACACACTTTGGCAGGGTGAAGCCCTGCTGTCAGACACACTGCGGTGACCCAATTTCTTTGCAGGACTCTGCAAGGAAAATGCACACTCCTGCAGTGCTTTCCCATCCTTCTGTATCATTAGTTCTGTTCTTCCCACATTGAACTTCACAGGGGAAGGATTTTGTTGAGGGTCTGGGAAACAACACCTTGCTTTTTCTGTGCAGTTTAGGAAAGGATTGTTTGATTCTAGCAAAAAACCTGTCCTGTGATTTTCCATGCATCTTGAGGACTAGAAGGAAGATGGAGCCTTGCTTCATCCCTTTTTCTGTCAGGGAGCAACCTTATTGCTGCGAGGTCTGGGATCACTGCCCCACAAAGAGGGGCAGCTTGAGCAGGGGTAAAACCTTCCCTTTTTGTGCCCTCAAGTAAAGCTTGAGACTTAATGCACTGGATGACAGAGATGCAGTGATCCACCTCCACAGCCTGGGCAGAAGATGGGAATAGCAGCTGGTACCAAGGAGAAAAATGGTTTGGTTGTTGCTTTGAGCAGGTTGCAGATACCTTGTCCTGTACCCAGCACTGCCTTTCTTATGCAAATTTGTGTATGTTACTCAATTTCCATTTTCCACACCTTCCTCCTCAGTAATATGCAGTTAATATTTGTATATACTCAGTTAATGCACAGTTTATATGTACACACTTCACTGCAGTTCTGCAGATTAGGTAACCAAAATCTGGCCGGATTTTGCCCAGCCTATGGATTTGTATGGCAGTAAACAGGATCATGATTATCTGGTGGAAAGTGCTCAGAAAATGAGAGATAAATTGAATTTTATAAACAATTTTTCAATGCTAAAAAAACCCTCCTGTATCATTTTTAGTAGGTTATTTTAGAGCAGGAGATGTAGTAAAACAAAACATTGTGGAGCAAAGACACTCCTGGAGAGCAAGCACTTGAGAAGCAGGTAAGTACAACTCCTTATGTCCCCTAGCCGAGCACACTGTTTGAGTGACTACATTCAATCAACTCAATATAATGTAAGGAAAATTCAGTTCTTGGTAAAACCGCATCCTCAGCTAAGATACAGCCTGATTCTTGATAGGAAACAAGGCCGCCTGCTTTCTTCATGGTCACTTTTGGTGCAAACAATGTGTTTGCAGAGCCTCCCTTCTACCACCAGAGGTCACAAGGAAAACATCGCAGCCCTTCAGTCACTCTCCTGGAGGGAGGGAAGTGGAGGAGTCAGCAGAAATATTGCTTCATTCACGGTAAGTAAAATGCAGGCGATAAATGAAAGGATCCCCAGCAATTGAGAGGGAAGGTGCCAAGGTTAGCAATGCAACCATCAGTCTGTCAGCGAGGGAGCTGGGCAACGGGCAGAGGGAAAGTGTGCTCTTCAAGCACTGCTGGATCTAACACAGATTGTTGACATTCGTTGCCCTTTTGTATTTGCCTATTCATGAACACTAATGCAGGAAACTTTCTGTGTTTTGCCACGACACATGCAGAATCCAAAAGCCTTGTTGAAAACTTTGTGTATATTCAAAAAGGCACTTGCAGCTTTCCTCAAAATGTGCTTTTACTATTTGCAGACACATTTCTGGAATACTAGAAAAAGTATCTCAGCATAATCAGCAAGAGAGAGGGAATTTTCCTGGCCATAAAGCCTGGATCAGCTCATAGGCAAGAAACAAGAGCACGTGATTTCTCTGACCAGCAGTAAGACACGAAAATTGGAAAGGCAGCAGAAAGCTTAGGATGAAAATTGGCTCAAGTATATCCACACTGTAAAACTTCAAACAGTTACCAAAGTAATGGATTGTAAACTGCATGCAGATCGTTTGCAAAAGGAAATGTGCTTTCAGACAAATTATTTACAACAAATAACTTGATCTTCTCTTCCTGCCTTCTTTGAGCATAGTTGTGGGCAATGTATGTTGGAAAGGAATGTATTGAGGATGGCAAATCAAAATTGTCATTTTTTTAATTCAGAAGATGTCAAGCTAAGCAAGTGAGCTGTAGAGAAATACCCTGGCTCTGCTGTAAAGCACCAACATGTCCTGGTCAGAGCTCTGTGCATTCCTGGTTACTGGTGCCCAGGATTAGTCGCCTTCCTGTGAGGAGCGCATATGAGGAGAGAGAAATGGCATGAGGCAGAGAGAATGACACTAATGAGTGAGAATTTCCCAATTCCCTCCACAGTTTTGGAACTCTGTAGCATACATACTTTCATTATAAGTAAAAAAGAGTAATTATATTCATATTAAAAAACCAAACAAGCAAACCAAACAGCTGTTCTGAGAAAGTCCCACAGCCTGTTTTTACCGAGAGATAAGGCTCTTGAAAAAATTGAGGTTTATTTCTCAAAATTAGTAAAACACATTTCTGAGCAATGACTAAAAATATGCTTCATCTTGCAGTGAGTTATTACTTATCACTCTGAAAGAGAATTTTATTACAGAAATCCTGACAGCTCATACTTGCTAAAGAACAGTTGTGCTATTATAAAACTCCCATCACTCCACCTTCGCAGCAAATGAAAAGATAAAATGAACAGAACACTTGCAGGTTGTGTTTGACCAACAGCTGCAGAAACACAAAGCCCCCACGTCTCAAGTTGGTGCCATGGTGGGGTTGTGGAGGGCCTTGAAAATGCTTGCCTCCTGCAAAGAAAGGCCACCAGACCAGGGCTCCTCCTCACCTGCCCCTCAGCTGTCTCCTTCAAGTGCTTCCCAGCCACCTCCATCTATTGGGGTTTCTTCCTGCCTCACCCTAGTAGGGGGCTGCTGGAATGGGCAATGGTTTCTGAGACACTTTTGTCATCTCTGACAGCTCCCTACAGAAAGGCCACAGGTCCACCTTCTGTCACTCTGGAGCAACAATACCCTTTCCTTTTTGTTGAACCTGTTCCTAAAAATCTCCCATAAAAGAGGTTCCAGGATTTAAATACTTCTCACTGATGCAAATCACTTCAATTGTCTTGTGTCCTGCCTTTAACAGACAGAGGAATTTTGATCTCCCTCCTTATTATAGCCTCTGATGAGCTGGGGGACTGGTATGGGTTCCTGCTTTCCCCTCACCCCATCCCCCAGTCTTCTCCACAGTAAGCACCACAAAATCCATGAATTTAAGCAGAAATAATATTTTGTAACACTCCTGTCATACTTATTTTTCTCCTCTACTCTCTCTGCAGCTTGCCATATCTTTCACTAAAGTGAGGTTATCGTCCCTGGAGAGAGTAACACTCTAGCGGGAACCTTATCATTATGGATCAGAGCATGTTAAATACTTCTGGTGTCTTGCACATGACATTCCTGCCAGTAAATCCAAGAATGGGAGTTGTCTTTTCTGCAGCACCATCACACACACATTTTTAGCTTGTGAATCACAGTAATTGCTGCATTATTTTTCTCTCTACTGGTGTCTTACCATTAGTTCTCCATTGTGTATTTCTGTATTCACATCTTACAACTAAAGGAATTTTTTTGCATTTCTTTTTATTGAACACCTTGCAGACCTTGGATCGTGTCTCCAGCTTGTCAAAATAATTTAAAATGTTATCCCTGTCCCCAAAGTACTTGCAACACTTCCCAGTATGCTGTTGTCTACGAACAGCAGAAAAAATGTTTTCTGTTCTGTCCACAAGTTGCTTAACAGGACCAAACCCAAGTCAAAACCTCATTGAATATTATTTTAAATACACATCAGTTTGTCAAAAAAATAAACCTCTAAGCTTGGTTTTCCCTAGGTGTATGTGTTCACCTATGAACTAGGTGTCTAAGCTGCTGTTACAGTGGGTGGAGGATGAAGAGCTATTCTGCTCATCCTCAGATGGGCAATGAGTAGTAAAGGTGAATTTGTCTTCTGGACTGATATCCAAAAGATAGAGTGATGTCCTCAGGACAGCCATACAGGGCTGGTGGGTCTGACACAGGACCTACAGAGGTCCACCCCACTTTGAAACAGTAGCTTAAGGTCAGCCATGAGGCATCTCAGATGGTACTATAGATGCCTTTATGTTGGCAACTGCGTTGAGCCCTAGATTTCCTCCCTAAAAAGGAAGCTTGGATGGCTAGGTTACATGTAGACATCTACACAATCAACAAGAGAGATTTCTATGCACGATTCTGAAGCTGAATCTTGTGCTACCTACCTACCTTCATTTTTGCTTAGAGGAATGCCATGTAAAGCAGTGTGAAAAGCCACGTGAAAGTCAAACAAATCATGTTTGTTGTTATCCCCTAGGCCAATTATTTAGTCAAAGACTGAAATTAAATTGGTTTTACATAATTCTTCTTCATAACTCCACGATGGCTGGTTTTCAATCATTGTAATACCCTTTAGGTGCTTTGGTGGTGTTTGCTTAATTGTTCAAGCACAAAAGTTACATTCCTTGAGCCCTATTTCCTTGGAGTCTTCCCCACCTTCCAAAAACATATGCCATAAGCTCTTGAAGATAATTGTGAGAGAATCAGAAATAGCTTCAGCAAGCTCTGTGAGTTCTCCAGTGTGTTTCACTGGGTGTTACCAATTTGAATAATTCTATTTATCTCAATGTTGTTTACCCTCTTCTTTTGCAAGTTCATTCTGCATTTTTATTCCTTTGTTAAAATTATGATAAATATCTTGTTCTAATTAATCTCATTTTGTGATGACTGAGGCTGTTGAATACTTTGGCTTTCCTATGTCTTCCTCTTGCTTTCCCTATATTCCTCAGCATCCTCCATGCCCCTTGTTGTTTGTAACACATATTACAACTTGGCCATTCTGAATTCAATATTATATGCTGTGGATGTGAGGACTAGTGGTGAAAGATTGTTCTTCCTTCCTGAGGAGCAGATGCTGGAGTCAATTGCTATTAATATTATCTGAGAACAGTATTGAAACCAATGATGTCAGATTTTGGCTTTAGTGTACCAGTGCTATATTGCTGCTTGATTACTTCAGCCGTATACATGAAATGGCATATGATTGCTTTTTTGCAGGATGTTTTGAAATAGTCTTTATGTAACAAAGGACTATATGAGGCAAAATTGAAGGATACAGGCAAAGCCCCTGGTATAATAACCTTTAGTCTTGCATCTTTGCTTCCAGCATCTGCTTTCAGGTCATTGAGATCATTTTGCTGTCATATTTTCCCCTGTATTCACCTCAAATAGCAATCAAGACATTAAGGATAGCTATTGAACAAGGTCATGTTGGGAAAATTATTTGGATTTATTCAAATTACAGAATTTCTGGACTTGTTGAGAGTGTCCAGCAGCAAAGGGCAAACATATCTGCTGACGTCAAGGAGCCCATCATTCGGCATGATTGTGATTAAAGATTAAAATGGTCTTGGATTCAATCTTTTGAACTCCAAATTATGGCTTACATGATAGATTGATGCAGAAAATGTTTACAGGATAAGCTCGCAACTGCATTTGATCAGTGAAGTGTAGGAACAGGTCAGATTAAGTAGCAGGCGGAGCAAGCTGAGAAATGAGGATAGAAAGTTAATTGTGGCCAAGATTAACTTCCTTTATTTGATTATGTGGGAGAAGGTTTTGAAATTGTTTGGAAGGTGTTTCTAATTTCAGAAGACAATAATAGTATTTAGCACTGCACATGACTTAAAGCACACAAATCTAATCTATAGATCTCAAAGCACTTCACAAACACAGTTGTTAATCTTTTTGCTTGCCTTTGGAAGGGGAGGCACTGACAATTTAGTGAACAGTTACTTTGCCCCAACTTTTCCCACAAGTCCACAGCAGGTCCAATGCAGAGTCCTGTTGTCCCCAGTTAGTACATTCTCAGACCTCAGACCAGACACAGAAAGCCAACTCCCCTCTTACTATGACTGGAGAAAATTGTAAATGGGATCTGTTCTTCCTGGAGAGTCCTTTTGGGTCTAAGAGAATGGGCAGGATTGCAACATGTCTCAGGAGAACATCAGTTAATAGGCAACTTGCTTAGAAAGCAGCACCCTGAGGATGTAGTGTTTGATAAAAGATTGGAGGGTGTAATCTGTCTGCATCCAAATGGAGGGACACAGGAGTGCCTTTGACTACACCTTGGTGTTGTGTCAGGATGAGACCCTGATACCTAGCAAACACCTCTCTCTTCACTTTTCATGGATTTCATGGTAAGGAAGCCTGAGTGGACAGGCCTGATGGCACCTTCCAGCCAGGTCCCCAGTCTGGACAGCTGGTGAGTCAGGACCATGGAGTCATACACACACACCTGGCATACAAATGCCTTTGTGCATGTGCTGTGTGCAGAACATACAGGCAATTCCACAAAAACACAGTGGAAAAAAAATCTTCAATTATTTCCCACCAGCTATGTAGAAACTGTGTAATTTCTGTATGTTTTGGCTGAATTATTTATTTCCACCTTCTTGCTCTAAAACCTTGCAAAGGTTCCTGTGTATCACTGAAGTTCTTCATGCTCTGTTCCATAAGTGCACATGCAATGCCTGGTCGTCCTGAGCATAGATTTCACTTCTCTGTAGCTTGTGCTCCTCTATGCCCCTTGTAAATCACTGACTGACTTTTTGCCCATTGAAATCAAAGGCCAAAATCCTGTAGTCTTCAATGAGGCCAACACTTTTTTCCTGTGTCTCTGCTATCATTAAACAGAAACCATTTGGCTTTCAATATCAAGTGTTTCATCATGCTGAATAAGATGCCAAAAGAAATAAAAAAATATCACTTTTTCAACCATTTTAATTCTTCAGGAAATCTGGAGTTGTACACAGACCTTTCAGTTTTCTCAGTATATGTCCTGTCAGTTTGTCTCCTCTGAGAGTCCAATTATGTACATGTTGCAGTCATATTATAAAACAGCCATTTCACAAAATAACTGATTTCACAATGTGATTGCAACGTATTAAAAATACCATTTGCAGTATTTACAATTACTGGCTGCTAAAAGGGGCATTCATAGAGCAGATGGGCATCTTTTCAACTAGTGTTTACCAACTTGGGGTACTTCACTGGAGGAGAGATTTTTTTGAAGGGGTGGGTAGCTGTGTGCCAATGCTGAGTAGGAGGATTCTTGAGAAATGCAGTCAGGTGTAGTCCTAATCATGGCAATTAAATAGCACATCTCCTGGCACCTAATAGTGGTGCAAAAGCCACAGATAACATTCATCACATCAAAGTGGATGGAGCTAGAATGAGGCACAGCTCCTGCAGGTTACACTGGCAAAATGGCAATGAAGTAAACAGGAGTTTATGGGTCAACTGGGCCTCTTGTCATCACACGGCTTTGAAATCTGAAAATCTAAGGCTTGAGTCCAATCATTCCCAGTCATGTTCTGAATGGGAAAATAAATGAAAAGGGAAATAATGGCATCTTCTCATATAAACCTGACTTCTCTGCACACTTTTGGTTCTGTGCACTTAAACACAAGAAAGTGGAAGTACTATATCTAAGAAGCCCAAATTTTGAAAATTATTGAAATAAGATATTGTTATTGTTGCAATAACATCATATAACAACAGTGTTTACAACATTATATCATATAGTAACCTAGTTAACATGATGTAATAACATCATATAACACCATAGTAACCTATATGAAGTAATATATATGATGTAACTATATAGTAACTAGTTCTTCTATGGCACTTTTCACCCAGAAGTATCAACCTGCCTTACAGAGAAGAGCAGCATTAGTATTGCTATTATAATTACTATTATCATTAGCCGACAAGAAATTTGCATGTCTGCACAGTGCAGATGAACCAAATCAGTGTATGTGTACAGAACAGAAATGCCTATAAATATTAATCTGAAATATTATTTCAATAGCACATCACATATCAACAAAATTGAAGCGATTTTTGTAAGGGGTGAATAGAAATTATTTTCTACCAGTTTATTCACTCAGTATAGATATCTGGAGAAAAAAACAATGACCATGAAACTAGAATTAAGCTTCACATATGACTGACCATTTAATTGTAGTAGCCTTTCATGAAGCCAAATAATCACTAGTTGATACAGAATTGTACTTGAGATTTACAGGGTAAACACCCATCACATTGCAGACATCACACAATAGCCCAATATATAATTATCAGTTCATTATTAGTATTGTTAAACATATCACGTAGACACTGGAAATAAATCCCAAAATACCAAAACCTCAAGTAGCACCTTAACTGAAATAAAACAACCTTCATATTCAGGTTATTGAGTAATTTGAAATTAGTATATTTAACCACAACCCATGTTCTGCATTTAAAATAGAAGCATGTTCCAAAGTTTTGGGGGTAAACTATTATGTTGCTGTGGAGAAAAGCTGTCAAGATAATAAAACATGAGAAACAACAGAGAGGCAGACTCCAGCAGTGGCATTGCTAGACTATGTTTTTAATTTTGGATTAGATGTGAGTGATGGGTTTATCATTTGCACTAGAGATCAGGGTGGAAGGGTTTCATCCTATTCTTCTTTATTAAAAAATGCCCCCTTTATGACCTCTCTGAAGACCGATATATGAACAATTTATAGCTAAATTATATGAAGCTACTAAAGCTTTGGCAAATAACAAAGGTTGTTGGCAATGATAAGTTGCAGCATGCAGTAGAGAAATCTTCCTTGGCCAGATTTTACCACCATTTTTTAAAAAATGGTGGAAAAAACTTTAGAGAAATGAGGAATATGTTTGAGAGCAGAGCAAGTGATTACCTTCTTCAGCCAAAACCTTGCCCAGAATGCAGTTGGTAACCATCTGCCTTCGTGCTATTTGTCTGTGGTTCTGGCTGTGCCTGACCTACATGTGACACTTCTGAGCAGATGTGTGTCAGGATACAACAGATGAAAGAACGTCAGCTCCTGCCAAAAGGACTCCACACATATTGGGAAGGATGAATACCAGTAAATTGGGATCAGATGGGATGCATTGCATGGCTTGTTCAGAGTCGAGAAACTGTTCGATTGTTTTATCTATTAAATGAATCGATAAAAGACTTAATAGTAATATGTATTACTGCTACATTTGTCTTAAGCAGTAACATAATGTTTGTGTCCACCTTTATTTTTAGACCTTTTATTTTCAGGGCATTAGAGACGGTAACACAGGTTTGATGCCTGGAAATCAAGATCCACCAAAGCAACATTAATTCCGTCCTATTACCTCCCACTTACCTTGTAGTCATACTTCATTTAACTCGTATGAGTGAGTGACTGAGGCATAATAACAGAGTTTGCTCACAATATATATTTAAGATATTTCAGGAAGTGGATGAGGGGGAAGGGGATACTTGGAAGGATTAAACATGGATGAGCTGACTGCATGTATGTTGGAAGGGGGGCTCTGAACGTATATGGAGCCTATGTGACAGTCGTCAACAAGCATCACGTAGGAATGGAGATAACTGTGCGCTCAGCTAATATCCCATGTCTGATACAAAGCAGCCTGTAACTCTTCATTTAAACTGCCGGAGATGGCATTTTGTGGTAAGCACTTGTCATTTGGAAGAGGTGTTGCATTTGATTGGCTAAGGAGGGTTCATCGAGAGGAATTTTTGAGGGACAGGTTCCCTGGTCTTGAGAATAACAGTTAGGGCTATGTATGGGACTGAAACTTCAATTTCACTGTGTTTCCAGTGTTAGTTTCACAATTCTACAAAATTCTTCTTAGTGTAGTAGGGTCTTTAATTGTTAGTGCCTTTCAATGAGGCTTTACCTAAGGATCTGTTTATAACTGGACCATGCCTCATTAAAAATACTTTGTCTGGTGACTTCTTTATACAAAGAATGAAAATAGTTTTCTCATCTAATATCTGAGTGTCTTACATCATCAGTGAATGTAGCACAGGCAATTCATAAGCACTTGTATCATCTGGATACACAATGCAGTTAGCTACATGATTTTAAATAAGAATGCCAGAATTTTTCTTAAGGAAAACAAGTGGGCAAAAAACAGAAGCAAAATTGATGAGATAACAGAATACATTTGATTTAATAAGGGCGCACGCATCTTTTCAAAGACGGCTGAATAAATATAAACCAGAGGGATTTGTCTCCTTTTCGGTATTACTACGATTATGAACACCAATATTATTAATTTAGCTCAGTGTTATTTTAATCCCAGTATGTTTTCAGAATCAGAGATAAGTCTTTGATGTCCTTGAATGTACAAGAAAGCTGTACATTTAGAAATAATGTGTTTTCCCTAGTGCTGACTTCCCCACTGCATGAATATGCTCTCACAGATCCCTGTGTTTCCTGCTCCCAGCTCAGTTTCTCACCCATTGCAGAATCTGCCGAGCCTCAAATCTAAATGCTGTACTCTAAATGGTGACTACTTGAGTAAATTATGTTACATTATAGCAAGCTGAATTACGACTCTTTCTGTGGAGCATATACTTTCCAGGGCCACCAGGCTTGCGTGGGCTCTCACAGACCTTCCCCAGTGAGGTACAGGAACCAAGGAATGATGTTTCTCTCCATGCATATGTTCAAAGAGCGAAAATTAGCTTTTCAAATCGTGCTGTTCAGATCACACCCTCTAGATCTCTCTGAGTGCTGGCTGCTCAGGTGGTTCTGGTTTATCTTTTTTGTTGACAGATAGTTAATACACAGCTAATACTTGAGTAACACTGCTAGTACCTGCCCTCTGTCGGTCAAGTGGCTATTTCCCAGAGACTTAGCTCATATAAAAGGTGAAGCAGGAGGAATTACTGTTTCATTCAAAATTCCCAGGCACCTTGCAGCTGAGACAGGACCACCCAGCAATATTTTTATCCTGCATTTTTCACAAAAGCTACAAGGCCTTCTAGTTAACTTGGTATTTAAAGTAAGTAGCAGCAATTTGTAGAACCCAGTAATAAAATTACATCAAAATGACAGTCTTTAAGACAGAGCAAGGAAAAATTGTAATGCTTTCTTCTGCGCTAATGATTTGAGAGGCATAGCTAGACTTTCGGGAAGAAGGCTACATAAATTAATTTTTTTGTGTGGTTTTTATTGGTGTGATCTTCTTGTAGGTTTTCATTATAGCATTTAAGCTCCAAGATTTCCTTAAAATCACAAAATGATAGGTTAATTTTAGCACTGAAGAAGTAACCCTTTTATTCCTGGAAGTTTCTAGGCTTGCTGTTCTCCTGTTTGGAGTAATATACACAGAGAAAGCAGAGTCTTACCCCACCAGAAAAATTTTGACAGAGCCCAAGTAACCACTGTCAAACTGTCTAAATGATCTCAGCAAAGTGGGTTGTCCTTGATATTTTATGGAATATGTGCCAGATGCTAATTCCTGATCTTTCTGATTTAGAGGGTGCAATTCACCTCACCAAAACATAGGCATCTACAAAGGAGATGTCTCCCTCAGAGCTATTCTTCCCAGCTACTTTTTTCTTATCAGCAGAGACAAATGAGCCCTTCTCCCTTGTGATTCATCTTGTCCTAAGGTAATCATCCAAACCAGATCAGATGACTCATGAACTAGAAATGCATGTTTCTATCCATTAGTCTAGGAAGGGAGCCCTAGTCTAGCTCAGGTGGAGCCATCTACCTGGCAGATGCCTCAGGTTAGGTGAGATGAATGCTATCAAGCATCTCTCCAGCGTTTCTGTGTCCTTGGTAGAGTAGACAGGAATAATTTGTCATAAAAGAGGAAGTCTGCATTCAAAACAGGATCTTCCCATGTAATAGTTTGCTACAGGGCATGGTCCTTTTCTTTCTGGAAGGAAGAACTGAAACAGGGCAGCTTCTCCTGCAGTGACAAAACATAAAAGACAGAAGTGTTCTCCATAAAAATTTACGGTTGCAGTGAAATTGCACCCTGCTGCTCTAATAAAAGATTCATCTTCCTATATTCCAGGAAGTAATGAAAGGAAACCATTGCAGCACCATTCAGAACGAAGACCCTCCGTCACCCCTCTCAGCACTCTGCTTATTTGGGGAGGGGGCAGAGGGAGGTGTTGTCAAGGGTCTGTGTTGTCTGAGTGGGAGGGAGAATAAAAAACAACAAGGCATTTAAAACTGATCAATTCCAGGTGTATCTTTGAAGAATACTAAAATATTCTATTTCCTTTTGTTTACAGTATATATCCTATTCTAAACTAGATCTAATGGAAAAAATAGATCATATCTCCATATCTATTGCATTCCTGGAAATGTGTCTGTATTTATTACTGACATCTGCTATTGGTGACAGCTCTTGAGTTGAATCCAAAAGTCCTGAATTACGCTTGGCTTTATTATGGTAAAAAAATTGCTTTTGTAGGCTCACAGCAATTAGCAGAAAGATTGTATTTTGTTCTGCATGCCCTTTACTAGCAGTAATCCAATATTGAATTGCCTCAGAGGGTCTCAGTAATAACTGGGTCAAACTCTCTCATGACTCTTTCCGCTTGACCTGGAAAATTGACACTACCATAAGAGCGCACAGTATATATGTAAACTGTCGAAACACCGTGTGTATTTCAATCTTGCACTCAGTTCTCCATTTATTCACCTTCCTTTTATGATTTATTTGAAGTTTGCCCATACCTCAATTTCTTTCCAACCTATTTAGCCTCTAGATAAAGACCACTTAGCTGCTAGCAGAAGCAAAATTCATCTTCATGCAGCATTTATACTGAGCATGTTCTAATTAAGTCAGTTAGAGTAGCTATCTGCAATTCAGCATGTCTGAACAGCTCTCCATTCATCAGTGATCTCCTGTAAACATTTAGGACATCTTGACCTTGACTAGCTGTGAGTGCAGAAAATACAACATATCTGAGATTCACAAGCTGCTTCTTCGTAGTAGGGTGAGAGCGTTTTAAGCTGCTACTCCAAGTTGTTACCTGTCACAGGTGCAAAGAGCCAAGAAGAACAGCAGCAGCTCTCAAAGACCACACTGAGGTCCACGGCAGGAACAGGGTGCCAGGAGGGGAGAATCTCTCAGTAGGGTTAGAGACGTGATGTGATAGGATAGAAACTCTATCTAATACTCACATAGGAAACTAGGTAAACCATATGTTTCCACTGTGTGAATGAAATATTTTCTCACTTGATTTTGTGGAATTCCAATATTTTACAAGTAGGCCCACATTTAACTGGCGTACTATCTCCCCTCTCACCTTTTAGCCAATTCTCAGAAGCTGGTGTGCATACCATTAAGTTTTCTTCATTATCACAGCCTGAATGTTTCACTACTTCTAAAACACCCATAAATATTCTCCGTTTTGGAAAGTTCATACATGAATTTAACCTTTTAGTAAACGTTAATATCTAGGCTTTTGAACCAGCAGAACAGGTTATCCTGAAAAATGGGTGGTTTGCACGCATGAAACCTTGACAGAGAATAAAGTATTGCTGCTCATGTTCCCACGTTTTGCCCAAAGTCCAGAGATTGAAGCAATCCATGGAATATGTAAAATCCAGTTCTTATTCCTGTCATAACCAAAGTGGATTTGAAGCTACATTTCTTACCTCCCCAGAGTGCCTAACCACCAGGCTGTGTCATATAAGGATGTTCCTGTCAATGCCACTCCATACCTAAAAGGTTATTGGGGTAGGAACTTGTGCCCTGGTATTACAAGTCCCAGATGAATTCCCTGACCTCCACTCCATCCATCTTTCTCCCCTTGTCTGCCTCTGGCTCAATTTATATTTAACCACTGAGCCCTTGTATAAAACAAGCACTACTTTTCTTTACTCCCTTCCCTGTGTTTTGAATAGAATCTGGACTTTGCACTTCATTTCGTGAGGTATTAAAATGCTTGAAATAGAGTTGATATGTTTTCCTTCAGCCTGAACTGATAATTGTTATAATTTGATTCTACAAGAGAAAATTTTAGAAGCTTTAATTTTGGCTCACATTTCTTAGCTGTTGTTTCTAATTTTTCAATTTGAGTGGTGAACTCAAGAATCAGTTTTTTTAAAAAACCTTAATTTTGCTCTGTTCATTATACTATTGCCTCAATTGCCTTGAGGGTTAGTAAGGTTTCAGACACTGAATGTCCTTGCCAGTTGGGACTAAGTTTAATAATTTAACAGCATTTTCAGTGTTCAAAGCCAGGAGAGTTTGAGCTGTTAAGTCTGCTACTTGTAGTTGCACAAAGTCTTATTACACAGTATAAAATGCTCATATTCAAATCTATTAAAGCAGTCTCTTTGCATTCTGCTCTTATTCCCTGATGTTAAAAAAAGGTGCTATTTCATCAAAATTAGTTCAACTCTGGTTTTATTTAAGAGAATTTTGCTGAAATTTATCAAAAACTGCCTCAGACAAAAAGTTGGTAAAGAGACTCAAGGAATGGATAAAGATATAATCAGGAGCTCATTATGACCTAGATATTTTTTGCATTCGTATATAGATAGCAGGTAGGTTTCCTGTGTCTCATCCCTCTAGCAAAAGAGTTGAAGGCAGGTGGATTTTATAATCCTATCCTTACTCCACTCCATGGAAGCTAAGGATCACAGTGAACGAAGAGCATTTTTCATGCAGAGAAATCACAGCCAGAGACTTCCTCTAGCAGCATGCTTTCCCTCTCATCAGTTGGCTAAGGATACGTCTCCCCTGAAGGGCTGAAGTTAGGAAACAATGGGGATCCAGAGAGAGGTAGCAGCTTCAGGCTCTTCAACAAAGAAGTCCTGATGAACATCCTGTGCTTTGCCTATTTTTGTCTCCATTGTGCTCAAAAATTTCATAAAAGGCCCTATTAAGCTTCAGTATAAGTGCAGCTATAGACAGGAAATGAAGGTTTGATGACACTGGGCTAAAGTTATGACCAGCCTTGTGAGGTCTGGTGACCTGGAATGAAAAGCAAACCTTGCATTCATTCATAAAATAAATACACATACATATGAAGCAAAAAACCCAACACCCTCACTGACAACTATTTGCATAAAGTGGGTGGGGAGTGTAACAGAAAGAAGTGATGTGATTATGCTTTTGATCTCACTGACAAATAAAGACTGTGGATAGCACCTTCTATATGCAGTAAGAAAATAGCTAGGAAACAAGAGATGAAGGGATGGGGGGACCATGATGCTGCCTAGAAGCTTGCTGCTGCTGAAGATGGCATTTTCTGCTGACTGGTTGGTTGAGACCACATCCAAGCTGTGATCAACTGGCTCCTAGGAAATAGATGTCCTAGCATGCACATCAGGGTCTTGTGCCATTTGAGAAGCCCTGGGGTCCCCCAGCATTTTCAGCTGCTGTGCCAAAAGAGCACAGCTCTTCAGCAGCCCTGTGTGATGTCTCCCAGTCTCCAATTTTTGATCCATTCACATGCTTCCAACAGCATTAGGCACTTGTATTTAGTAATAGACTTCTGTAGTGGCCTAGACTGCCACTCACTGCAATGGTACCTCCATATAGCCAGCCACCAACATGGAGAACCCAAAACATAAAGGTCCTCACCTCGAGTCCAAACCTACATCAACCCTTAAGCAATTTTGATGAAGCTAACAAAGAACAGCAAGATGTTAAGGAAGCTAATACTGATTATGGATCAAAGGGAATCCTATTTGACAACTAAATCCTATTAAAGTAAGCAGGTGGATTACAAACAGCATGGCTCATGATGAAATGGGCATATGGAAAATGTTCTGTAGGCCAAAATAAGTGAGCACAAAACAAGTCTTAACACAGGATGAATGTTAAGGCTTATTAACAGTCCAGTTCAGTTATTGTGGGGGCTGGTACTGCACATGATCATACTGGAGAAATGACATGGCAGACAAAGTGACTAGTCCTTGTACATACCCTATCTGCTTTGCAATGGGAGGAGCCCATTAGTCATCAAAGGCAGGATTCATCAAACGTCTGTACTGTGGACATCTGTACATGATCTGGTTACCCTGTGTTACAGACATATCAAGGACACAAGTCCCCTCACTTGTTTTAGATATTCCCCTCAGGGTGGGATGAAAGAGGCCCTGTGAGTGCCTATTCCCCTCCAGCAGATAGATCATGTGTCCTGCTGAGGTGGGCAGCCACCCAGTATAGCCATATGGCACAACTTGGTGCCTTCTTACACTGGCAAATACTAAATCCAACAGGACTTTATGCTAAAAAGAGGGATTTTTTACAAAATGTTGAGGTTATTGCCTGCATATTTTGGATTCCTGTCTCTCAAGAACTGCCTGTGGTAGATAAGCAGATCTGCTGAAGAGTTCACTGAAACTGTATTGACCCAACGAGCTCAGGCCGTGAGCACACAGCTGTGGTTTGATGTGGTACCATGACCATCATATTTCCTGTTGTTGTGGGTGCAGTGCCACCAGCTGTCACGTGCTGAGGACCTGAACTTGTGCCACCACCCAGGGCAGGGCAGTGCAGTGTGGGAGTACCCATTTGCTTGGTGGTACCATGATTTAACAAGCTTTACAGACACTATCTGTCACAACCTATGGCCTACCCTTGAGTAAAATCCAAATGCCACCTCCAAGACACCAGAAGAAAAAAGCAAACCCAAATGCCAGCAGCCTGACATTTTTACAACCTCCCCGCTTAAAAATGTGCAGCAGCAGGCGAAAGGCAGGCTCAGCAACTGGTATTCAAGCAAAGGGACACTTGCAATGCTATGGGAAAGGAAGGCAGATGGGATGTCTCACTGTGAAAGTGCCCTGCCAGGACAGTGCACAGCCATTTCACTGAGGCAGCCACAGGCATCAGATGCTGAGGAAGAGGAGTTACAGACAGCGAAAAGGAAGTTACTTAGCCCTCTAGAAGATATTAGTTATATTATTTTGTCACTCTGTATGTGCAAAAAGTAATGCTATGGGAGAAACTCGTTCTTGCAGATTATCTACTTTCCAAACCAACAGAGATTCAACTGAAATAAATCCATAATGTGTGTACTATCTATCTATGCTCCAAATCAATATTAGAGAGGGGCTACCAGTGTGAAAAGCCAGAGATACAGGCCAGAGATGCATGCAGTGTTGCAGGGACAGAGAGAAATCTATACACTCAGTGTATTTATCTACATTCTAAGCCAATGTTAAAGCTAGTTTACTCATGTGAAAAATAAGTGCTACATAGTTCAGAGAGGGAGAACATATCAATAGCTGTAGCGTGGAGACGTGTGTTAAATAACAAAGATCATCTTCATGCCATGCTTATCTAGTGCATCTGTACCGTGCAGAGAAATTCTGCAGTCCCCCAACATGCTCAAGTTAAGCAATCTTTTTGAAAGAGGAGTATTTATGCTTTCCATTCATTTTTTTTCCAAACTTCACCAGGAGCTGCTAAAAGCGATTATCTCCGTTCTCTCTCTCTGCCTTGGTGTTTCCTGCAGCCCTTGTTGTGGTAGTGGGTGGCCTCACTAAGCCTGAGGAGAGCAGCCCTGCTGTGTCTCCACAGTGACCAGCCCTTCCCTCCATTGCCTGCTTTGTGTCCTGTGGTGGCTTCCACCCTCCACACTTAGCTGCTTGCCCTGCCTTTCCTCCATTTTACTCATAACCGTTGAGCTTGAGTTTTGCAGCACGTGAACCGGTGAGACAGGTGAAGTCTGATCCACCACATCCGGATTCTCTGGGATGTGGTTGTTTAACAGCAAGACCTGCTTCTTTTGCCAGCAGTCTGGCAAGACCTGCTTCTTTTGCCAGCACAACTGGCATGGAGTAGAGATAGGGAAAAAAAACAGGTCTTCTCCTTACATAGGGCTTGCCCAACCCCAGGTTTCCCTATCGCTGACCCTTGCACCCCTCACACACGTGCCCTTTTATTGTCTCCTCACACAAAGGCTGCCTCCTGTGAGCACCAGGCTTGCACAAGCTGCCCTGCCCTGCTGTTCCTTTTATCCCCCTTCTGCCTTTGCAGGCATTTTTTTCCTTTCCTTTATCAACACCAGGGGGGGCCGGCTGAGCTGAGCAAGCGCTGACTCTTTTCTCTGACTGCGCTCTCACCCCCATCAACACCTGTCTCTTTCAGAAATTAATCCAAAATCAATCAATAACCCAATCAGATAAGCCTTGTCCCTTGCTTTGCACACACATTTATCTTGCTCTGATTAACATCCCAACAATGAGTCACCAGCCGTTTAGCCTAATTTTGGGAACTCTACAACAGACCAGCCTGTTCGGAAGCTCACCGTTTATTTTCCATGTTGACAAAAGAGCTGTATTTTAAGAAAAGGAAAATGCCCTGATGCCCCTCTCAACATACGCAGGAGTTCATGAATAATCATCCCCAAATAAGGCCCCTCCTTATCAAAGTAATGTTTAATATGAGCATTTGAGGGCTGCTTGCAAGAGTACCTTGCAATCTTGTGCAATAACAGTAAAGAGCGGCAAATCTGTAAAGGAAAGGCATATTCAAAGAGCCCTGGGAACGCTGTATGTAAATTTTGTTGAGTATCTGATCTGGGCTTAGTCCTGAACTTGAACCTGATGAAAGTGGCACTTGGTAAAGATTCAGGTAGAGCTCTCTCCTCTTTACCTCTAAAAAAGTCCTACTGCGTATATGCAAATGAAGGTAATCGAACTCTATTGTCTGCATGGATCCTCTAAACCCTTTATTTTACAATGAATATCTTCCCGAGAGGACTGTCAGATGTTGTTGGATGGTAATGTTGCAGCTGTGAAGCCAAGAAAACTGATTTCAAAATTCCAGGAGAACAAACTCTTTCTTTTAAGCGTGGGGGCATGCAGTGATTTTCATCAAGAGCTGTACGTGACAGGCAGGTGACAGTTCATGTTTTCTGCCATAGGGACTGCAGGTAATGACACAGAGAAGCGACATTTCGGAAAGTGCCACGTTCATATATTGCATACTTGGAAATGTGGCAGTGAAGAAAACATGCACCATCTACATGTGGGCAACATCTTTTTGTTCCAACAGTGTTTTCTTATACCTACCTTATACGAGCATAAATTTCCCAAGACAGCTAATTTTTAGTTGCTTTTAGAGACCGCATGATGGTTTCACACGCTGGACTGAGATCTGAGCTCCTGGAGAGCAATATTGTGTCAGGTTCTCATACCTGATGCCTCTGTGGCTTTGGGTGCGCCCGATCCCATGAGGTGCTCAGTGTTGTGCAAGGACCAGGTCCCAGTCCATGGAAGCTCTTAAACACATGATTAATTTTTAGTCCCTTTGACTTCAGTGACTAAACTGCTTAGCTGGATTGACTCCTAGGCACTTAATCTTCCTACTTTAATTTCAACATTAGCAAAATGAGGATATTTTTTTCTTTAATATTAGAGGGATAAGGCGAGCATTAATTAGTTAAGATATGTGAAGTGCTTTGGAGATATAAAGGCTATCTAGATGTTAATTTATGCAGATAGCGGAAGACGTAGAGGGAAATAATTGCTGTGTCTCACCTGTGCAGGGTTTCAGAACAGCATTCATTCCCTCGCCTGCTGAAGAACAGAAGCTAAGCACTGAGACAAGCCCACGCTTAGGAGACACTCAAAGCACGCTTATCAGATTTTGCACACTTTCCCATTTAAGGGAATGCAATCAGCTCTTTATTTGAATTTCCCTTGCAAATGAGCTTCACTCACTCCTTATGGCTGGCTTCACACTAGCTGCTGCTTCTCATGTCTCAGTGCCATGACAGCAAACTGCCTCAGCACTGTAGCATGCTTTCATCTACCATGTATCTATGCTTAATTACAAAGCTGGCAAGGAGACTCAGGCACCGGTGATTGGTGGATTCTCACCTGTTCCTGTTTTGAGACACTGAATTTAGGCCATGCAGGATCTTGGTTTGGCCAAGTGCTTATCTTGGATCTATAGATAAATAAATAAAGCACATAAAAGGGACTGGTTCATCTCAATTTTAAGTTGTTCATGCAAGGTTTGTGTTTGAACAAGTACTGTAAGGCGGCTTCGGTGAAGATGCCCTTGCTGTTGGCTCGGGAGGCCTGTGAATAGTATTGTTATCTCTTCAAAACTGGAAAGCCATAGCAGCCCCTAGATCCCTTTCCCACTTGATAGAAGTAATAAAACACTGTAAACCTTGCAGTCAGCCCTCTACTCTTATCAGTGGAAGAAAAGCTGGGTAGCAGTCTCTGGAGTTTCCCTCAGATTGTGCTCCTGGGATTTCTGCCTGATGTGTCAAGCCCACCTTTTCTGGCTGCGCCATGGGTCTGCTCTGATTGTTCTTCCACTGTGAAACTATTTCCCCATCTGAAAATGGAGAATGAATGTAAATGTGAGGCTTTATACTCAGCTCTTCATCTGCCTGTGGACCTAAGGAAAGTAGGAAGAGATCTAAACAGGGCTAAATAAAGAATAAGAGAAATAAGACTCTGGAGAAATCCCTCAGAGATCAAAATCTCAAGACACTGTTTCTACTCCTGATGGCTGTAAACCTGAAAGTACCTGCTGCTTGTCAGCTGGCAGATGCATGAAACATGAGACTGGGGGGCTGGGTCTGATTCACCTGGTGGGTTCCCATCACTGCCTGGGGACAAGCAGCACTGAGTACAGAGGGGGGTCCTGGCACCTTCCTGAAGAAGCCCAGAGGTACCACGAGCACAGAGGAGTCTGGCTGGGGCTGCACAGACCTTCATACCTTCATACCTCTCTGGGCAATGTGACAGCTCTACTGAGTGTCTAAGATCACTGTAAAATTCACCTTAAATAAAGCTGTTACTGCCTGGAAATTGTTGCTGGTATGTCAGAACAATAATGTATAAAATCTCAATGACAACCATATGCACCCATACACTCTGATTTACATCTTCGCTTTCCCTAATGGAACGACATCAAGTTTTATTGCTAGTGAGCTTGTTCGTAATGGAAAACAAACACTCCGGATGAAAATGAAAAGAGTAAGTTTTACTAATTTTTGTCTTCCTTGTTTGCCAATGCATGTAAGGTTCTGAATTAATTTTTACCCATTCCTAAGGTGAATGCCAGCTATTCAAAAATTACATCGCTAATGCAGAGAACGCATGAATCTTCTGACTGATATGTTGTGACTTTACAGAAATTTTCATCTTGCCAGGAAGAAGGCTATTACCAGTGAGGTAATTGGCACCCAGCTCATGGAGATAACGGCCATATGTCAGGGATTACTGCTTACACCAGAATTTTACCTGGAGATGGCTCCGCTAACTGTTAGAAAAATCAAGTCTACAGTTCCTGAGCACAGGACTTTGTTCAAATATTTAAATGCAGCAGACAGAGCTTACAACTTTAAAATCATTATGTAAAAATCCATATAGTAACACCATAGGAACCTGCCAGTTACTGTTTGCATTACAGCAAACCCATTACACTGCTACAATAAGCCAATCTTTCTTAAAATTTACTATTGGCTTGTAAGAAGCAAAATGTTTTAGAAATGATTTATTTTTTTTAACACAGAAGCTTTAAAAAACTCAGTTGTGTATTTTGTTTGTGTTATGGTATCACCCATAGGCTCTGCTTGAGGTTGCTGGCTACAGTACAAACAGAAACAAATCAAATCAGACACAATCAAATCCAAGCAGAGAGAAATCAGAAGTCAGAGTCAGTCTATGCCATGTTTACAGTCTCGGCAGGTGTTGCAGACACAGGAGAGAGAAACAAGGAGAGAAGAGTAGTGCCGTAGAGGGGAAATCCATGTAATAGTGAAGGAGTGGTGGCACAGAGAGATGAAATGACTTTGGCCAAGGTTATATGAGAAGCCTGATCAGAGCTGGGAAATGAGGCCAGAGCTCCCGAGACCCTCAACCACCAGGCAATCCTTCCCACTCTATGCATCTTCTCTTCTCTTCTCTTCTCTTCTCTTCTCTTCTCTTCTCTTCTCTTCTCTTCTCTTCTCTTGGCAGAAAACATTTCAGCTGAACATCTGCAGTGCCCCAAATTCCTTCTATTGTTTCCTATTCCGGGATTTTGAAGCCAAACAATCCCCTCTTTATGTGGGCTCACCCTCACGTAGTCTGCCTGTGTCTGGCAGGTTTATTTTCAGGCACTACGCTGATGATAACCATCACAATGAGCTTTTCAAAGCGGGGATGAGACAGTGGCAACGTACTTGGCTCAGTTTCTCTGCCTGAGCAAGTAAACAAATATTACCATTGCAGATGTGAGTAGGAACTGGGTAGTCTCCCGTTACACAGCAATGCAAGTCACCACCATGGATAGTCATGCCTTTTGGAACCTTCATGATTTCTAAAATTCAATTTAAAAGTCCATCACTGAGACAGAAAAAGCAGCTGGTACTTTGGGTGGTGGGGGAAAAAACAACATCCAGCATGGGATGAACATCCCCAGCTCCACTCATGCCTGTGGTTTCACACTGCTCTGTGAGCCACAGCCTGGGCAGAGATGAGCAGCCAGCAGCAGAGCGAAGGCATCCAGTTCTGGTTGACAAGCCAAGCGAGGCCCGTGTTGTGGTGCAAATGAAGGCGACACAGCAGTTGCAGCTGGGGAGCTCGAAACTGGGGCCAGCTGAGTGAAGCTTGACAGGTCCAGAACTGGCTGGGAACAAGCACAGTGGTGATATGGGAACAAGATGTCATCCAACTCAAGTCATCTTGCAGATGGCTTCTCAGCTTAGCTAAGCAGTTCGCAGGGAGCAATAGGGGAACATAATTACAGTGATTCTGGGATCAAAGCTGCGTTGCACCACTGAGACGTACCAGCTTGTAGCCTGGAGAGCTCCAACATGGCACAGCATGCATTGGATAGAGCAATCCCCTTCTTGCAGAAATGCATATGTATGCATGTATAATAGATGCTGCTGTGGAGCAAAGCCTTGCCAGTACCAATCAGGCAGCCAACAACAGCTTGGTATCCCAAGCCATGCAGGTGCTGTGGTCATGTTGCAACATTCACTCTTGGGATAATTAAAGGCACTGAACATTTCAGCACCTTGCAAGCAACTGCAGAGAAAGCCTTTAGGATTCATGTTATTCATCCATTCTAAATGCTAAGGGTTATGAAGGATCAGCTCAACTAGAAAAGCAAGGTGTTCCCAAGTGGGGGGAAAAGCATTCTGTATAAGGCTAGATAATATACAAGAACGGGAAAAAAATTTTACATTAATTAGCAACCTAAAATCATGTTGAGGAGGGAGGTAGGAAAAGGAGTTTACTTCTGAATGCCACATTAGCAAACCTCTCTGAGGAGTGTTGTGTGCAGGTTTGTTACGGATATTTGCAGTGGAGGTGCTGAAGGACATCAAAGCAAGGACACCAATTGATCCAGGATTGAAAAACAGTGAAAATGAGGACCAGGAGAGAGACCATGGTGCTTGGCTCCAATGACTTCTGGATTTCATCCTTTGCCAGTTAATTGTTGAGGGGGTTTACTGTCTTGGCCAGTCTGCATAAGTACTTATGGATGAAAAATGTACCTCACGAGGAAGACCCTTAGTATGGCCAATAAGAGATTTGGGACAGTGCAGCCGAACAAACTCAGCCTGAAAGAGAAATGTAATTTCTTAGGAGTGTAGATGTTCCTTTGTCTCCTCATAGTGTAGATGTGTCATTTTAAAGATCGCTTGCTTTAGTAAACATGACGACTTGGATCCCACTTTATCCATAGCACTCTTGGTAGAAAGCTGAAATCACTGAGGCCTCAAGCCACTGAAAGAAGTCCTTGCATAAAATGACAGTCAACAAGGGGAGGAAGGGAACATGACCATGACTTGAATAAGTTTGTGCCTGCTCAGTGCATTGGCTGAACATCCGCAGCTCTGCATACAAACAGTAATTCTAACGAAATCTCACACTTCAGAAGTTCACAGGGAGCCCCAGTAGATGGTGGTTAATTAGTGCATTGCTGTCAGCTTTACTGTCATTTTGACTTCCCCTGAAACATAAGAAGTTGAGATGCCAGATCACGGCCGTATGATGAGCACCAGTGAGCCACAGACACACAGTGTCTGTGTGCACTCAGAGTCAACCAGCAGCTGTAACTCTACAGACTGTTCTACAGGGTTGGTGCAGTCTGCCAATGTTCAGAATCACCCTTTTTACAGACAAGCTGCACACAACCTCGCAAACACCTGCTCCACACAGAAGGGATTATTTTTGATACCAAATTTCAAGCTTCAAAAGTCAGGATGTATCTACACAAACAGGTGCGGATGAGTGCATTTGCTTTGCATATTATCAAATGCAGGTGGAATAGGAGCACACCTGCCTGCACCCAGCTGAGCTACATATTCTTAGATGTGTTCAAACCATTGCCGTGCTCCTTTCTCCTCCAAAGAAGGCTGAGCAAACCACACAGTTGATGCTAGGGAAGTAGTTTGCTCAGTTTATTTACTACACCCTCTTTTACCTCAAAAATAGCAAAAGAATTGGTTTTCTGTTTTTGTTTTTGTTTTTTTCCTAAAGCCTTCTCAAAACCAAAATTCATTTTCGGAAGAATTTTCATACCTTGAAGGGAATATAGCTGCAGGTGTGTGTGATGTGCAAAAAGGGGAAGTTGTCTGGCTATTTTTTGGCAGCCTTAACTTTTTTGTTGTAAAACAGAGTAAATGCTGAGACAGCTGGTGCACTGTGGGGAATCTGTGGCTGACAAAATTTTGGTGTAAGAAGGCTGATTACGTGATCCTCACAGTATTTCTAATCTTGACAGTGGCATAAGCACAGCAGCAGGCTCAGAGCTGGAACAGGAGCCTCCCACCCGTGATGATAGAGGAGCCTTTTTTGGACCAGTTATTGTCCTGTACCCATGAGTAACATAGCTGGGGGAATGTGAAAGGGATTATTTGGTTTCCTTGGTCAGATCAATTTGCAGGGAAATTATGATCATTTTCAATTACAAGGGTATGAGAAGTGCAGTATCATATGCTAACTAGACTTATCCTGTCTTTCAGGCAAAGAAACTTCATGTTAATACTTACGAGGTGGGACAGCTTCCATTAAAAAAATTCAGTGTCTGAGAGAGAGGGAAAGATGGGTAAAGGCAGGACAGTGTTGCATTTCAGACCAGAGCAATAGACTGCGCTTTCTAACTGCTTTCTAACAGCTTGCAGGCTGTATTTTGGGGTCTTTAGTTCAGACTACCCATAAATATGGAAGACTAAATAGCATGATCTGCCTTAGATAGCAAGTATGATGAGAAGAGGTGAGAATCCCAAGGGCAAGGCATGATTTTGCTCCTGGGTTACTTTTACTCTGCCATTTCTCTGAAGCAAGAGCAGGGTACTGCAGTGCAATTCTGCTGCTAGAGAGCTCGTAACTCAGTGCACATAACACAACATCTGGACACATAGCTCGGTGCACAGAAGACAGGGTTCTCCCACTTTGATAACCCTATGCAGGCGGCATGAAAAGGTTCAGTTTTGAAATGAATAGTTGGCTTGAACTAGACAAGCAGGATCTAATCCAGAGAATATAGTTTCTTTCTCCCTGTTTCTGAACACCTAAAAGTAGACTGGGTTATGCCACCTCCTCTCTCAGTGAGCCATCACTGCAAGGAGTCAGGTGCACTCTTCTTGACCTGAAGTTACTATTCAGTCTCAGCAAAATGTGCAGAGTTATGCTGCCTCTTTGGGTGCTGAAAAGTTTGGTACACTCCCAAAAGGTACGAAAAGTATAAAATCAGTCAAATTTCGTTATGAATGGGATTATTAATTTAGCAGACTACAGTTGAAAACTTTCCAGGCCAATGTAATACCTCCTCCTTGCCAAATTCATGAATGTGTAAGAACAGCAATTTAGAAATAAAGTAGACTATTGAGTGAGGGTGCAATCTACTGTGCTTCCAATTAGTAAAGGTAGGGAAATCACAGGAACCTTGTGAGGAAGCGTTGCCTAAGACAGTTATGATCAGAGAAATGCTTGTGTAGACACGAAACAACGCCAAGACCCTGGACCCATAAACTGGAGGACAAATATGGGGCTCTTACAACACACCGACTCTCCATCTGCACCTTCACACCACTCCTTGAATACAGCATACCCCTTGAGAGTTAAATCAACAAATATGGCTATGTCCTTGTGAGCTCAGCTGGCCTTTCTGAGTACATATCCAAGCTTGCTTACAACCAAACCTCATAGACACTGGATGCTAACGACTGTCACATTAAATGTGTCTCTGGATGTTCTGTCCACAACATGACTCGAAGCATTTTCTTCAAAGAGGCTGATACATTTCAACTAGGCGCTGCAGCTCTAAGTGCTGTGCTTGATTGAACAACTTGTCTCCACTATTAAAATGCAGAAAGAACTTAGACAAGCATTTAGAAGCTTTGTCATTAAATAGTTTTCTTGTCAATTGATCTATCTTGTAGGGGGAAGACAACTACCAGATCCATCAATTGCCAGAGAAAAACTAGGAGCAGGTCTTAATCAGTTAAGTGGGCAAGTATTGCTTGACAGCTCCCTGCGGATGCGGCTCGCTTGGGGCCTGACTATTCAGCAGGATTAGCAACTTCAAGCACTGGAAAGCTGACCTTAAAGGAAGGTGAGCTCATGTCTGCAATGTGTCAGTGGAGTAGCATCATGGGGAGCAGCACAAACCTCTCTCTGCTCCCCTGCTGAGGACTGTGAGACAGTTTTTTTTTTTCTTCGCCTGAGCCCAAGAGTCTCACACAGTTTTTAAATGGCTTCATTGTGTCTGAAGGCTCAGCTTTTTCTCTTTCGGTTGATTTTTTCTAATCACGCATTCCATGACTTGTGCTCTTCATCTGAAGCCTGGGTAGCTCTTGCTGCTCCCTAGGTGCTGTGCCTTGGATGAGCAGCAGTGCATGCAGTCAGGGGGATGCTCTGAGATGCAGTCGGGCACTGACTGCTCACTGAGTTGAAATGACCCTTCTTAGAGATGAACAACCAAAGATGCCCATGCACACGGTGCAAGGCGAATGCCTGCTCACCTACAGCTGTGTCACACAGGGGCGTCTCATCCAGCCAATGTGTGAGTTTTGAGTCTTCACTGTATATTGGTTTTATTCCAGACCCCCAGGTGTTACAGATGTCCCAGGGCACCTCTGTGTCAGACAAGCCTGATGTGGCTGTCACAGACAAGCCCTTGTCACTGAAGCACCCTGCTCCTTAGGAAGCTGTTTCCATCTCCTTCAGCTTTAGAAATGGTTTCGCCTAACCTTTTCTAATGGTTGCTGATAGCAGTTCTGCTCTCAACCCCTCCTCAGCAAAGCCTCATGAGAGGCTTGAGAAAGAGACAAACGTCTTTCACCCCTTTTACATATAAAACTCCCTGAAAGTTTCTCTGTCTCCTCACTGCTATGTACCAAAAACTCAGCTTCTTTGTGAGATCAGCCTGTGCAGGTGTGTGCAAAACGTGCCCTGAAAAAGCCAAGTGCTGACCAGGACTCTCACACTCAAATTACTTGTGGTAATATTGTCAACCCTGCAGAGCTTGCCAAATCTGTTTTGCTTCTGCTGCATCAAAGTAAAGTAACTCTCTCCCTCTCCCTGAGCTATGCCCCAGATACTCTCAATACACCGTGAGACTAGTTATTACACTTAAAAGTAAGGTGGCAGTCAGTCAGACACTGTACTTCAGGTAAAAATCCCTCTTGAGATTCAGCCACTGCATGGGAACATAGCAAAAATTAAAATGTTCCCACTTTTTCAAAGCTACAAGTTAATGTGAAAACTTTGATGAAGATAATGCCTATTTAGAGATGTTAAAGTTTGATAAATTGTGTTTGTCACACTCATAATCAGTTTGAGTTTCAATTAGTAGAACTGAATCACCCAAGTACTTATTCCAGTTACAGATGGGTGGATTCAGGCCATAACATTTACATGTCCAATTTTATTTTTCTCACATTCTACACCGATTCATTCTCCAGAACAGTAAGTTGCAGAAAATAGTATTCACAGCGGGCGTGCTGAAGTAAATCTGAAATTCTGACACCCATAAATATAAGCAAATATTTTTGAAAACAAATTTTCCTTGTCCTAAATTAAACCTGGATTGGTGATGAAAGTTTAGTTGTCTCTCTCATTTAATGATGTTGTCACTGATACCTCGAGTTTGCAATGAGACTGTGTGGGGCTGAGCAATACAATGGCCACTCTGAGGAGGGAATCACTGTCAGCCACCCCATTGCATTTATAGAAACCGATGCCAATAAACTAAGCAGAAATGCAGAACACTTTACTGCAATCATCTCTTCAATTTATTGTAACAATTGTAACGAATCACTGTTCAGCCAGGATGGTGCCTTTTGATGTGTTTTCTCATCTTGCCCAGCACAGCATGGCCGTGCTCCAGCAGTTGGGCTCCCTCGGCAGTACCTAGAAGGGAGCAGCAGCTGCCAGGTGGCTGCATTGCAAGAGAGAGCCTGGCTCCCTCCCACAGCCCGCATCTGGGGGGATGCCGGGGGGCTCCATCCCACCTTCTGGGGCCACCTGGCCTCTGCCCAACACAGAAAGTTTTGCTGCACTGCTGCCGGTGACCGGGCTTTTCAGAAAACTTTTGTTTTTAGGCTTCTCAGCTTTCTTGGGGATAGAATTTATACATACATATTTTTATTATTATTTTATTTTACTTTTTAAGGATCACTTTTGTAATAGAGAAGGAATTACACAACAATCCACAGGCAGGAACTCTGCAGGTTGTGATTACATCCCTTGCCCAGGTTTTGGGGTTGGCTGGCCCAGGAGCCCAGCCACTGGACCCCATGGGAGGGAGGAGGTGGCCAGGCTGGGCTCAGGGTCCAACATACAGCTGCTGGTGCCCCAGTTTCTGCTGTCCTGGGGCTGGGATGCAGATGAAGGGTGACTTGCCACCTTTCCACCCATGGGGAGGGAGATGTCCCCAGAGTGAACCTGGGGGAGGCAGCACCCCAGCAAGACACTGGCTGCCCAAAACTACATCAGCCCCCAGACCCGTCTTCCATGAGCTGCGGATCCTGGTTGTCAAAGGCAAAGGACCCCCAGGGAGGCTCAGTCGCAGAAGCAGAAATGTTTCTGCTTCTCACTCAATGTGAAATAATTGCCTGAATCCACGTGAGGAAATCCTCTCCCCGGAGCAGCTTTGGGGATATGACAGAAGGCCTGCTCCACTTCTGCCAGAGATAAAGCAATTTATCCTCCTTTTGCTATTTCTTGCAGCAGAAAGCCCTGAATTTCTCCTAAGACATGACAGTGGTGTATATTAGGACATAATGAGGAAAGAAATTGGCTGGGGTGGTTTGGATTTTCCGGGGGGGCACTGCATGGTTTTTTCTAGCTGAGTAATTGTGTCAGCAACTTCAGTGACTTTATTCCTGTTCTGCTGTTGTTGATGCTGTGGGTTCTGTAAATCTACTGGTAAGGCACTGCTTGCAGAGGCAGCATGGAAGGCAGAAATTTGTCCTTTGTATTCCGAGGGAACTGGAGATGAAAATTACATAAACTGGCTCCCCAGCTCTGTGAGATGGTTGGGAATCTGCTTTGCTGGTCTCCTCCCCTTGCAAAAGTTTTGGGACTGGGGTGGTATTTATACACTGCATATATATCCACAGATACATGTGTATAGATATATAGAGATATATGTGTATTGCATGTATAAAAATATGACTATATACATATGTGTGTGTGTGTATATACGTATATGAGAGAGAGGCTTCAGATGTAGAACAATATACCTTTAATTATCATAGATTCCTTTGGTAAAATGATAGTACACATTATAATCTTTATTACAGAGAGACTGACAGAAAGTGCATTTTACTTCTTTTTCTTCCCTCTTTAATTTCTCTCTTGTTTTATTTATGTGTTTTATTCCTTCTTTTCCTCTCTTATTATTTCCCCTCCCTGTTCAAATGTATTGGATAACAGAGACTAAAAATGCCTTTGCAGAGATGGTTTTGTGAGATATACTTAGGGAGGACAAAAATCTTTTGCATGTTTGTATGTAACAGAGCTGCATTTGGCCATGTACTCTATGTCTCTCACCAGCAATGTTCATCCTATGTCTCTGCAGCTTAACATATGGATACCACTGTGCTTACATGACATCTTATAGTGCCATGGTATGTAAGCACATACAGAAACATGCAGTTGAAAAGAATGCTGAAAATTATATAAATATTTGTGAGCATGTTTAAGATTAATGTATACACCTCAACACAAGCATGTTTTCGCATGGGCACACGTGCTTCGTGTGTGTATGTATCAGCCAGCCTCCCTGTGAGCGCATGTGTGTGGGAGGAAAGGTTATGATTATGGATTTGCATAACATCCTGCATGAATGTAGACTGAAACTGAAAACATGGAGGGAATTATACAGTCTATTTTTAAAGTCTGCATTACTGCAAATGTTGCTTCATCAAGTTCTTATCATAGCTGATTAATTATGTAGAATGAATGATGATGAGTTCTCGCTTTATCTTCCGTCTCTGCACTGTAGAAGAAATTTAAGCAAGGCTGGTTTAGGACACTTCCAAAGAGGTATTTAGGCAGACAGTGGAGTAAGTACCACAACCTTATTTTTTTATCCTCCAGACATACCAGTATTTCTCTTCATGCATCAGATTATTGATTTCCATGGCAGTAGGGAAAGATGAAAAGGTCAATTTAAAAATGTGAACAGTAGGGACCACTTGCTAGGACAATGGCTGATGTAGGAACTGCATGCCCTTGCCTTCTGTGAAGATTTTAGTTATATTAACAATATTAATCTACTGTGGGAAGATCTTGTTTTCATATCTTTTTGTCTTCATGCCACATCTGTCCAGTGCTTCCAGAACAAACCTGGTATTAGTTTTGATAGCTCCCCACCTCTTCATTTTCTTCTTTCCCAGCATGTGAGGTGCTTGTATCAGGCTGCTTGAAGTACAGTCCCTGGCTGTTCTGGAGGCATGTGCGTTCCAGCACAGCTCCTGGCGGTGGGCACCCTCCCCACTGCAGCACCCCAGCTTCTCCCTGCATCCCCCAGACAATGTCGGAGGGTGTCAGCACAGGAGGGAGCCCCTACAGCTGCCATCACAGGTGTGCGGGGGGGCTGCGACTGCACAGGTCCAGGCTCAGCTGCAGGAGACGGACAGGGGACACTAATGTTGTTGGGTGCAGTCAGATGATGAAAGGGGGCAGCAGGGTATGGGGAGTTAGATTATTTTTATTAGGGAAAATGAAGAATGGGTGTAGGGAGTGAGAGCCTGGCAGAGAGGGAATCTGAGAAATCCTAGGACTGACAGCCCCACAGTTTGGGAATACAGGGATTGAGGGCCACCCCACCCTGACATCTAGGGTGTGACAATTATAGCTACTGCAAATATCAAGGCATTTCTAAGTTGCAGACACAGCTGCATCATGAATCAGACAATAGAGTGTCTTACTGTTGCCAGATATTTCACCTTTCATGGGAACTTCCAAATAGCTGTCTTGAAACCTTCTTTTTGGAGTTATCCTGCCACACAAAAATTCCTTCCTTCCTTCCTTC
>VZRW01009220.1:32402-56251 GCA_013398125.1 Aegotheles bennettii
CCTCCCTCCCTCCCTCCCTTCTCTCCCACGCCTTTATTTCTCTCTTTTCCCTTTCTCCCCTTTCTTTCTATCCCTCTTTCTCTCCCTGATACTGTGAAAAGTGTAAAAGGATGCTGCACATGCTGAAAGGACTGAAACATAAACAAAACCTAACTTCCTGCCATGTTTTCTTGACCTCCCATGTTCCTTTTTTTTTTAACAGTATCACATAGTTGTAGACAGGGAGGTTGATCTGCAATTTCTGATTTTCTTTTGGGTTTGGCGCAGCTGGAATACTGTCAAGGAAGATGTTAGCCTGGAGTTATTTCTGTTCAGCAAGGGGGGAATTAGGCATGAGAGAGTAATAGGAAAGTTTGATGCTGGTACTCACAATGATTCAAGTTCAAGTGAGCAAACTCCAAAAAGGCGTTGTACAGGAGACTGCTGCTGATAACCAGCAATTTTGGATTAGATGTTTAGTGCAGGATGTAAGAGACATGGAAGCAAATTTGGAAGGCGATAAGGAAACCAGTCACTGTGATGCAATGGGGTATACCAAAAAACCCCACGGTTTCAGCATGTCTGTCTGCAGCCCCCCGGAAAGAGAAAATTAAATGGAGGAAGAAGCAGGCAGCGTGCCTTTAGAAAGCCTGCTTGTCAGGCTCTGCACAAAGTCCCCGGGAAAAGATAAAATCAGCAAGAAAACAGAACAAGTGAAGAGTAGCTAAAGGGGCATCAGATAAGAGGAGAGCTGTGCTAAAGAGGAAGCAGACCCCCTTTTAAAGAGGGAAGTGCAATAAACTGTTATGAAATGGGAATGATGCAAAACTAGTTTCAAACTCTGTTTTATAGGAAGAAGAATTAAGATGGAGTGCTGGCAATTCAGAGTGATGAATAAGCATGTGAGAAAATATTTAGTAAATTAACTGCCCTGATTAAATTAATCCATAATACTGAAGGAATTATTATTGAATTGCTTATTATTTCTTATGTCTCAGAGAAATGGGAAAATACATTAAGATGGGGAAAGAATGTAGGGGAAGACTCAGCTTGCTGATTTAAGACACCCGTGAACAGGGAGGAGTGTACATATGGTGGAGATATTAAATGTCCCATTATAATCAGTGCTAATTTAGGGCTTGGTTCAGCTGCTCACACATAGGCCTGGCCTGATGGCCCCAGCAGACATGCACTGGGGACTGACAGATATATCACAGGAACTACAGGAAACCCATATCCCTCTGGAGCATAGGGCTAGAGGCCAGGCAGGATGGGAGAGGCCTTGGGCATCTCAAAATGCACGAGGCATCTGTGGTTAACCAGCTGAATCAGGAGCTGGGAGTGGGAGATAGCTCTAAATTAAGGCTCCAAATGCCCATCTCCACACATAAGCTAGATGTTAGAGTTCCTACTACATTCCCCCAGTGAAGAAATAGTTCCATATAGTTATTGGCATCTAAACATCATGCCTAAAACCCATGTCAGCTAATCTAAGGTTTGGGCATCTATAGCACTTGGAGTAAAATGTGCAGCAGACAACTTCAGCCCTGCAGCTGGGCTGTGTGAGATGTGGAGAGGCCTCCTCCCAGTTACCTTCATTATCCTGGTCTAACTTCAGATGTTTTCTTCTGAGAGGTTTACACTGGAGCAAGCTACCCCCTCCACAGCTGATGAAGAGAGACAGGCAGAGAGGTGCAATTCCTCTCTCTCCAAAGCAGACCTCTAATACAGGACGGATTCCCTTTCTCAAGTGCTTGTTGCTCCTGCAGAGAGCGATTTTTCTCAGCGTTTAGAGCAATGAAGCAGCTTTCTGCTGGTGCATGCAAAAGAAAAGCAGTTCTTGTTTTTTGTTTGTTTTTTTCTCCAGAGTTTGGAAGTGATTCCTCCTGAAGAAATGCTAGGAGGGCTAATTATATATGGCAAAATGAAAGAACTGTAATGTGCTCTGGTTTCCTCCCCAGCGCGTTGACAACCACACCGCTGGGTGTGCAGAAGTCTCGGTTCCCCTCCCTGCAGAGATGTATCTTCCTCTGTGCCTGCCCTGGGTCCAGCTCACCCTGAGACTCAGGGTCCCATGGGGAGATGCACCCGTGCCCCACAGGGTGCAACATGGGTCCCTGGCAAGGATGTGACACCCAGGGTGAGACTCACCACCCCGAGTCAGAATGACATGAACCAGGCTCAGGAAATGAGTCAATTGCTTGCCTTCATCCTCCGTGGCCTGCATGGGGCTTGTAAGGTAGAAGTAGCTTTATTTAAAAACAAACCCCCCATTGGTCTGCAAATGCATCATCACTCAAAACCATGGCACAGCAGCCCTGGCCCATGGCTTTCTACATTTCCTATCTTCTTAGGGAGAAACAAATCTTCTTGGGGTGAAACTGCTGGAAGTGTGCCCACACCAACACAGTCAGGTTGGCCGGTCAGCTGGGAAAATGTGGGGTGATTTTTCAGAGTGAGAGTGAAGAATACTCCCCACTGACAGTTCTGTGCCCTGATGAAATACGGCATCACATCTCTACCACTCCCACCACCCTGGAGGACAAATAAAACACCCAGGAGAGGGAGGGGATTCCTCCAAGAGATATACCCCATGCAGCTGGAAGAGATTCAATTTGCAGAGATTAAGGTGAACGTTGGAGCAGAAATTCCATACAGATGACATCTACAAAATTACAGAGAGGAATCTGAGAAACTTTGCTTCTTAAGCACTGAGAGGAACAACAGTGCATTGTAAGGCACAGGATCTCTCATAGGTAATTGCTGTATTACAGTAATGTAGTGTTTGTGCTATAGTTCAATATGCGTCACAGCACTGACTGGTGCATAAATACCATATGATTTCATATAGGCTATGTATGCACCTTGTTTATACATTATTTTCATCTGTCCCTATAATGCAAGTGTAAAACTTCTCTGAGCTAGTACGTAGGAGTTATGTAGAGTACCTGACAAAACCCTTATGAAGTTTAACTTCATCAGTGTTTGAGAAATGTGCTAATTAAATTTTTTTTGCATTAGCAAGTAAATAAAATTCAGGAGTACCTCTTTAAAGTAAGAATAACTTTATTTTCAAGTGTTGGTGGAATACAATGCAGTACTTGTAAATGCAACTTGGGAATTCCAGTAGTTATCTGACTAGCAACACAGACTGGGGTTAAGAATGTGACCATCCACTATGAATAGTTCCCACTTACAGCTTCAGTACATATATTTATAGAACTACTTATTTTAGGCTTAATGCATTTAGTGGTGGGGTAACTGGAATTTTTTTCTTCCTGGACCCGCTTTCCTTTTAAAAAGCAGCACGGACTGCTTTCTGCCTGGGATCTGACAGGAGACTGTACTTAACATTTAACTTGCTTATACCTAAAAATGAGGAAACAGTGAGTTTGGTGTCCATAGATCTAAGCACTTGCATGTCCATTTGCTAGCTGAACATTCAATCACAGAAGCTGCACAAACAAATCAGGCATACAGCTATATAAACCCAGTTTAAAAAATTGGGCCATGCGTGGGTGTGTGGATCTAAATATTTTACAAGCTGAAAAATCACCCTGGAGTATTTTAGGTTAGAGATAGATAAATTATATGTCCATCTGAATTTTCATGTAAGCAAAGATTCAGAGAATATGAATATGCATAAAGCCTTTCAATTACGTTCAGGTTTGCGGGCGTTCTGGGTGCCCTTCCTGCAGGGCTGTGCTAGGCAGAGTTCTGTGCTTTCGCAGTTCGGTTCTGTGACACAAAAGCAGCAGTAAGGTTTCTACTGGAATCTGAGCCACCTAAAAATATTTCTAATAATCTATTTCATTGTTGGAGTATAGCAAATGTTAATGATATACGCACTTGATGAGCTAAATCAATGAAGTGGCTGGGACAGGGGGTTGCCCAGCCCTGTTGCAGTCAGCCATGGTGTGGAAAGTTCACTGCCAGGCTTGGGAGCTTCAGGGGGTTTTGCTGTCCCTCAGCAGCATCAGTTCAGTGCAGCCCACAGGTCCCCGTGCGATGGCTGAAGCCCAGTGATGGTAGGCTCCCTGGGGAGGGGCGGTCTGGAGCCTTGGCTCTGTATCTCAAGTTGAAAATGCATCGGCTGCCTGGGAGCTGACAGCAGCATCTCCCACATGCAGCTGTCCATGTCCCAGTATGGACAGGCTCTATACCCCCTCAATGGCTTCATCTCCTCCTTGCTAAGGGCATGGCTCCAACAAGAGGGGTGATGAGCTGCCACCTTTCCCTCCTGAAGACACCCTGCTGAACCATTTTATTCTGAATCAGGGGCTTTTAAGTTTGATGCTGTAATTACAGCAACTGAACTACAGGCCCATGAAGTGGACTGTCAAAGGCAAGCCTACAGCTAAGCCATGAGCAGAATTTGTGGACTCGTGAACAGGCACTGGCTTAGGCTGAAGGACATCATTTGTTTTCCAGCTGCAGACAGGAGGCTTAGTCTTGCTGTTCAAGAGCACTCTGAGGATTTCCCAGGTGACTAACGTTACCTCCTGGCATTAAAGGCTTTCCTGCTCGACTCAGTCCTACCACGAGACTTGTATCCTGTACCCTGTAAGATAATTATTGCTCGTATTGAAACACTCCCTTTTAATTAATGGGAGGGTTGGTGATCTCATATGTTTATCTGTTAGCAGTTTTGTTACTTTTTAATAACTAGAGGCCTGGAATGATGCAAATCCACCACATCAAACGATGGTGGCTGTCTGTCACCTCAAACGGTAGAGAGGTCTGGGGTCTGGGAAAGGCACTAGGGTTTGGGGAAAGCCCCGCTGTTTAGGGCCATATTCTTCCATGCGGTGGATGGTGTACACTGCCAGCTAACAATCGCTCTGAGAGGTCCAGCAAGTCTCTTTGAAGGACAGGCAATGGAAGAGGAAAAAGCAAACCAACAACAATAAAATAGCAGCCTTTTACATGATGCATCTACAAGACAATAATCCTCATTCCTAAAATGCTGGCAGATTACCACAATGATTCTTGCAGATGGCTTGCTTTGTCAAAAATTATTAATTTCTTTTCCTTAATGGAGATATTTTTCTTTTGTCTGCTGACTTGAAGAAGCATCTCAGAAGTATCTTTTTATTTGTTTCTGCTCTTTTTTATCAGGATGGGGATGCAAGCGAGGGGAGAGGAAGGAAAAGATAAGGCAAACATCTCCTCATGTGCATTTCCTGGTAGCGCTGGTATATATCAAGCCCAGAAACAGAGTAGACAGAGCACACCAGGGCTGGGTCTGAACTATTGGCCTTATAGCTCTTCCAGCAGCATTGCCAGCATTACATTTCTTTGTTCAGAAAGTCCCCAAACCACCGGGGCTGGGAATACCTGCGAGAAAAGCCAAGGAAGCCCAAGACACTTTATCTGCCCTAAGTGGTCCCTACAGGCAGCACCCGTGTGGGTGCCTCTCCTCCACCTCTCCCTGACCTGCCAGCCCTGAGATGCCGAGAGTGGGTGTCTGCAGGGCTGAGGGGAAGTACGGGATGGGTGCTGCGGAGAAGGCTCAGCCCGCTTTTGGGCGTGGGAGGAATGCAGACTGTCCGGTGAAGATCCCTCCATGTACAGATTTCAGAGAATATGTTTTCTTCATCAATAAACAACCGATGAGTCATGGGCTGTCACATGGGAGAAAATGAGATTACAAAGAATGTATAAGTAAATAAATTAGTTCCCTTTAGTCATGGCAACAGCTCAGTGTTTCCACCCAAATGTTTTATTCCAATTCATCTTCCTTCCTTTATTTTTGTAACATAGTTGCCCTTGTACTTTGGGGAAACAAACTTCTGATAAGGTTCACTTGGAAATACAGTTTTCAAAACGTAGCTCTTGCGTGTGGCCGCATTTGAAGATACAGTCTATATTTTTTGACATTTATGTCCAGGGATGCAGCTATGGGGGAAGGAACAGTGCTGTAACTCCCTCTGTCCTGATGGAGCTGCAGGTTTTGTACGTGGCATTTGTCACTCAACCCAGGAAAGGAGCTTTTACCACATGGACGTCTCTTGCTCAGCCCCCTGCCCCAAATGCGGGTGCATTATGCTCTATCTGTTTTACAGATGCCACCCATAAGAAGAGCTTTAGAGGTTGGGTGACCCCTGTCCCCAAGCACTGATGCCAGAATATAGATGTCCAGAGAACCACCTCTCTCAGGGGGTATCTCTATTTATAAACATGCCTCGGCTCAAATCCTTTCCTTTATGTTTGCGTCTTAGAGCAGTCGATGCAAAATACTTTGTTTTCTCTAGATCCTTCAGAGATCTAGACAGCTGTGTTTCTCCCCTTGGTTTAATTTCAGTTCTTTCAAAGGCCATGTTCTGCTAATACATAGTAAATAGTCTAAAAATTATGGAAGGTATTTTTCAATTGTATATGCATTACAACTCCTATAACATCTGTCCATGCCAAAAGAGTGCTCTCCAAAGCAGGGGAAGTTGGAAATTGTTTGAATCACATCTTGACTTGAATGTGTCTTAATACAGTTCTCATTTACAGGCTGTCACAAGTGGGTGTTAACACTTTTCACTAGAATGGGAAAAGGACTTCAGAGACCATTCCAGAGAATTGAATTATTTAAATATTACTTTTATTCATACATTTCCCATTGGTTTTGTCTCTTACTAGCTGAGTTGGAAGGAATTTAAGTAGGTGCACAAGCACCTTTTCTGGTACACTCTCCAATGTTTGCAACAAAGGAAATTACTTATTTTAAGATAATACTTTTTAAAAAGCATTTTCTCCCTCACTACAACTGTTTTTATATCTGAGTGATGTTGTTGTATCAGCAGTATAAATCTCTTCATACTATAAATGAATCAGTTTGATTCAGTTTAAATTTTCAGGTCAGTGGACCAAAAATGTACTTTGACCTTTTGTTCTGCTGTATTTCCCGTCTCTTCAATGACAACATTTTACTGAGAACGTTGTCTTTAGTCACCCAGCAGAGATGATGTGTGAAGGGAAAAGTGTTTCAGGGAGAAAAGTGGTGTGGAAGGGGCTTTAGCCCCTGTATGCACCATCAGCTTCTGCAGTGTTTGCAAGTGGGCCTGGAACCATTTCTTCCCTGCCGCTCAGACTCTTCTTATTCCTGGTCTTGCAAAGATCTTTAGGATGCAATAGATTAAAACTGTCCTGTCAGATTCTCAAGGCTCTCAAAACTTGGAGATAATGTTAGTAAAGATTCAAAATAGGGGACTTTCCAGATTATTCATGCAGGCAACTTACAAAACTGTGGGATTTGTTTGTATGGCAGAGAACTCTTTCATTATCGGTGGTAGAAACAATCATAAGCTGAGGTCTGTGATACAGTTTATGGTGGTCTTAATTTACAATAATTTTTAACAATAAAAGAGAAGGGATAGCAAAATTCCGTTGAAGGTAATTAACTCCAGGGATGAAGGACTGAAGGCCACTCTGAAGAGTGGAAAAAAAAAATAAATCTGTATGGATGGTGGATTTTATCCCCTTTCTTACCAGCAGCTTAATTTCAAGGAATCTTTTTTTTTTAATTTACAACCTTGATAAAACAATTTAAATACTACAAAACCATATTTACGTCTTTTTATTGTTAATGACAAGGACATTTCAACATGAAATCTGAACAAGAACAGGTCAGATCGAGCAACGCATGGGTGAAAGCACTTCCTCTACACAAAGTATAGTAAGACAGACTGTACATAAACAAATACTGATTCATGGTCTTGTCTTTGAATGAAAGCAGAAAATTTGGTTCTAAATTCTCCATCTTCAGTTCTGAGTGAAGAACTGATCTTTTGATTCTAGACTGAATAAATCACCGCTTCTGCTCTCTTATTTGTTTTTTGCTTCAATTTAGATTTTTTTTTCTTTCAAGGATGGAAAGCAGATCTTTATGTGAGTCTCATGGAGAAAACAATAAATTAATTCCTTTCAAGGCAATCCATCTGATCTGAGCTTTTCATTTAACAGAGAGAAAAGTGAGATTAAAAACAAACTCTCCAAAGGCTCTGGTAGAGCAAGAAGGTAAGACCACCCATCTCTACCTGTCAAGAGCTGATGCTATTAGTCCCTATGCTGCTGTATAGCATATATATAGGGTTAGCGGTTAAGGGATGGATTTTTTTATCCATTTAGCTTATTGGTAAGGTAAGAAATTGAGGGATTGGTTTATTTTTTTTATATTTTTGAGATGTCAAAAGCACTTGAAGCAAAAAAATTTTAATTCTTATTTTATGAATGCAACAATATTTATCTTCCTGTTGAGACTGTGGGTGGGAGCAGTGGAATCAGGAGCTTTGTGTTGAATTTCGTCTCTGATAATGAATTGCTTTTTGATCTAAGGCAAGTCTCCTAACTGCTGCATGCTGTAATTTCTTTGTCCTGTATAGCTGTATATAAAGTATACCTGTCTCACAGGATACTTCAGCAATGAGTAGAACTGTATATATTGAAAGTACTACATAGTGCAACTGTAGCTGATATTTAGGTTGATATTTTACAGCTTAAATGTCTGAAACACTTTTCTCATTACCTCATTATTTTCTTTTCTGCTTGTATGTGCCCTGTCCAGGCAGAATCGATGAAGCAGTGACAGGGAAAGAGGCAGAGGTGTTTATGATCAAGTCACTAAAAAGACCAAAGATCTTATTCTTTATATATTTAAAATCATTTTCAGCCAGAGCTTGCAAGATAGGAGGGGGGATGAGGTTTGGGGTTTGGGTTTTTTTCTTTCTTTTGGTTTTATTTTTCTTTTTCTTAAGACTCTGGTATTTTCAACTGTTTGGAAGGGTTTTGTGGTTCCCAACTGTTGTCTAACTCAAGACTGTATATGAGATGTAAACATACCAGCTATTTGCTGAGATTCTTGGCAGTCACAATATAGGCAAAGGTTACCATCAGGCTCACACTGGAAATGTAAAAACTTGCATGCCCCAGAGTATTTATTTAGGTAAGGAAAGTTTACGCAGCATATGGAAGAATTACTTTGTGAGGAAATTCAATTTCTGCTGCTTTTTTATCTCATTTCCTCAGTTCCCCTGTCATTCCCCAAGCTCTACCCTTTCTTTAGGAGCCCAGAGCGAGCAGGGAAAAATGTATTGAATTTAATGGTTGGCTTGGGAAAGTCTTCTCCAAAGGCCTGTTTGTCCATTATAACTGGCTGTCTGCTGCATTTACTTTATTTTGTTTTACTGGCTGTAAGACATGAGTATTTACATTTACTCTCTTTTTCAAAATATTGTGGTTTTGCTGAGCGATTTAGACTAAACTGAAGAGTTATGTTGGTACTAGAGAGGATGGTTTATTTTGGTCTTTTTACCTGTGTATTTTCAAACTCCATCTGCACCGTGAGCATCGGGCTGTGTGTGGGAGTGGTGCTGGGGCGAGAGGATGCACAGGACCCCTCACGGCCGTGCCTTGGCTCACACGCACACACACACACACCCCTAAGTGATTTCCCCAACGGCTCTGTTGTAGAGAGAAATTTGGAGATGGGAGCAGGGCCAGGGCCCCCTGCACAGAGGGCTCGGTGCACTGGGGAAAGGCAGATCTCATGGGGACTTACCACTGTGTCCCTCACAAGCACTGTGCAATTTAGCTGTAGGCAAGGCAGGGTTGACCTCACTGTGATTTCTCATTAATTGTGCTGTGCAGACTGAGCCAGAGGACAGTTTATTGGCAAGGCCAACTGGGCCTGTCCTTGCAGTCACCTTGTCCTCACCTGTGGTGCAGAGGACCTGCACAAACCCCTCAACACCCCTCTGGCTCAGCTGGGGTGCACCGCCGTTCCCTGAGGACCTCACACCACTTCAGCTGTGATCCCTGGCTGTGCTGCTGTTCTGCTGAAGGGGACAACTACACATCCCCAGCACCCAGCCACTTTCATAAAATGTTTTTTCAGAGGGACAGTAAAGACCCCTGAGCCCTCGCAGCTTCCGCAGCAGCTTGGCCTCCACCTCCAGGATGTGCAGCCCTGCACCCCGTCTCCTGCAGCCCTGGTGCCCAGACACCTGCTTGCCCATGGACAGGTGGGAGCAGGCCAGGCAGCAGGGCTCAGCACCCCAAGAAACCTGTGTGCAGTCCAGCTGCAATGAGTCCAGCAGCCTTTTACTTGCTCATTCTCTGAGACAGACTATACTTACTTAAGAGCCCAGAAAAGTAGCCCTGAGCTTGCTCCAGTCACGTGCAGAGAGGATTTGGATTACAACTCTCCAGCTGCACAGGCAGCCCAAGCATCCCAGCCTCATGCAAATGCAGGGGGTTTTACCTATTGATCTACATTTTCCCTCCAAGAGGATTTTCATATGAGGAGACAGTTGTTCAGAAATTAATTCATGCTGCACTAGTAATTGTGTGATTATTGCTCATGTGCTGCCATGGTTATAGATGACATTTTATTGGAAATCATGAAGAAAAGACTATTGCTTTGAGTGGGGCTGTAATTTAAAATTACCCAGACAACTTGACCCATGTTCATATCCCCAACTCTACAGCCCTGCAGTGGTACAGTACCTGTCTAGTCCAGATGAACATAGAATCATAAAATCACTCTGGTTGGAAAAGACCTTCAAGATCATCGAGTCCAACCATCAACCCAGGACCGCCATATCCCCAAAGGCCACATCCAAACATTCTTTGAATACCTCCAGGGACGGTGAGTCCACCGCTTCCCTGGGCAGTCTGACCACCATTTCTGTAAAAAAATTTTTCCTAATAACCAGCCCGAACTTTCCCTGGTGCAACTTGAGGCCATTCCCTCTTGTTCTATCGTTTGTCACTTGGAAGAGACTGGCCACCCCCAGACCTTCTGACCAGAGCCTATGTTTTTCAACACATACGTGTTTATTATAATCAGTGGGTTTAATATTTTAGACCTAGTTCATCATTCTAATATCTGAACCAGTGAGCACTTAAACCCGAAGCAAAATTTTCCCGTGTATGAATAAGAGATGAAGGCTACCCATTTATATATTAAATGCAGAGATGCCTTCTCTCTTTACCCGCCTGATGTATCTGCACAAGATGTATCTGTAGTTCACGGCTGTGTTTTATAGAAGGTGTATTTTATTTCCTTAGAGTTAATGAAAAAGAAGAAATCAGTAATCATATTTGATGAGTCATTTGCATTCTAAATGGCATCACTGCATCATCTGTAATAGGAGGCAAAAATACCTAAAAAAGTGCCCAAGTAAATTGCTTCTTGTATACATACTATTTCTTCTAAGTCCGTCTCAGTGCTAATATTGCCCTTGAACACTTTCCTTTATTAGACATATCGATTATGCTGTTCATTTAGCAAGCAGTAAATGAATGGAAGTGTTATTAAAATCCTTTCTTACACCAAAGCATTTGGATGGGAATGCATCCACTTCCTTGAAAAATGAATGCTGGGAAGAGCATGTAGGGATAACAGCAAACACGTAAATTTAGGAGGAGCAGTACAGTTTGGGAGCCGAAGTTGGAGGCAATGCTCCTACATCCCGGTATTGCCTAGGCTGGCAGCAGCTGTGGGACAGAGCGAGCCAGGGCTTCTGCTCTCCAGGGCTGGGGGCATTACTGGGAGCAAAGGGAGCCGGGTGCAAGGGGTAGGGTTACTGCGTGCTGCCTCTCCCTGCCAGAATTAGGGTCATCCACGTTCCATCAATTTATTTGCAGGAGACGAGTTAGGGGAATTCATTTGCTAATCCTACACCCAACCTCCCTTTTCCCTGGCTGCAATCTTCCAATAACTTCCCAATATAGACTCTACCTCCCTGTCTGCAGCTGTTGGTTATTTGTTATTTTTAATAACAAAATGTTATTGCCTAAGGCTGATGCTTGGAGACTTTTGTTTCTTCATCAAATCCATTTCCACCTAAAGCACATAAAGGATTTGTTCCTAATACATAAAAATCTGTAAAATAAGCCACTTGTACTAGATTTGTTCTTGTCTAAATACAACTATCTATTTAATCTGAAGAAATTAGACAGCTGCTCAAATAGTGAACCAAATGTTCAAGAAAATTAGAGAGAATTGGAAAGCTGATTCTCCAACCACTTGTAAATCACAGACGTACAGCTTATATTTGAGTAGCCATGAAATAGTTTGCAGGAATCATTTTAGATAGCTAAGGATGGCTCACCACACTCCTCTAATTGTTCAGCAGGGACAATGTGGGGACAGTGGGTCTACATGAAATCGTTTCAGCTTCCTGATTTTATGATTCCAACTTCATGAGCTGCTTAGGGCTTGACCCAATGAAAGATTTAATTGACTAGCAAAAGACTTATGTATTATTAAGATACCTGCACTCAACATCACAAATCCATACCTTCCTGTTCGACTTCACAAGTCTCTCAACACCACCAGCTCTGTGCCTGCACATGCCTGGGACCATCCCTCATGCTCTGGTCGTGTCTAGGCTTGATTGCAACCCAAAACCACAGCACTCATTTGCCTGGAGGGCCTGCCACAGTGGGCTTCCCCAAAGCAGTCACACAACTGAAGGATGGACCACAATGGCTGTGCTACAGCTTTGACTATGAATATCCTCCACCTCTGCTGTTGCAGGCAAAGGCAAGATTTATGAGGCTAGAGAAAGGGTGTGTAGTGCCACTGCTAAATGTGTCAGGCACTCACGTGGAAAGGAAGGAGTCACTAAAATGTATGCAAAACCAGAGATTGGATCCCCAGCCAAGCGAGTTCGGGCTCCCTTCATCCTGGCCAGAGGAACAGAGATGGGATCTCTAAGAGAACCTTGTGTTCCCATGTCTCCTAGTGCCGGGCTGCAGGAGATCCTTGCAGAAGGTGCTGGCTGAGGGTGCTGTTTTACAACCCGTTTGCCCCAAGGGTTTGATTTCACAAGTCCTGGGGAGCTGAGTAACCACTTTGTGACACCAAAGCTGGAGGTCCCAGCCATCTCTCACATCCTTGCCACCACGCAGTCCCACTTTGTGACAATGGCACTCACGCATTGGCTTTGTACTTGAACCACCTGAAGTCAACAACTCAGAAGAAAACAAAACAAACAACAGCAAAGCCTACATAGCTTTATGCCACACTAGTGAGTCAAAGAGGAGGGTCCAGTCAGGGCCAGTATGTGAGAAGCATGATTGGGGAAGGAGGATCCTCTCCACTCCCTCCCCAGCTGAGCATTTTGATGGCTGCATCCACAGACTCCATGCATGCCCTCCAGGGAGCACCATGCCCAGCTCCGGGCTTGGGTCCTGTTTGCACATAATGAACACTGCTGCTGGTGAAAATACTAGCAAAGATCTGAGGAATGAATAAAATGATTGGTATGGCTTCGTTAGAAAAATATTAATCAGTATGAACATAGATGTCTGTCCAAATAGTCACATACAGCCTAAACAGTGGCTGCTGGGGACATGTTCGTACTAGATATGTGCTCTTCTAGCTCTGAATAAACGTTTTCTCCCAGAGTATAAACATTTGTGATTTAATCTAGGAATTAGCCTTAGGGAAACCACAAGTGTCTACAGTAATATTTACATTTGTTTCAGTTAATCAATTGTTGTTGGTCAGCAAATAATTAATCTGAATTAAAGAGGACTCTGGCAATAGAGGTCAAACACAAGCACTTCTGCACTGCTGCAGGAGAAGAACTGAGACCAAAATACAGCTCTGTATGGGACAGGTTGCTTCCTTCCTGATGTTAGCTCAGCTGATGTATGTAGGCTGCAGAGACCAAGCAGATTTACAGTTTACCAAGACCTTTCTGCCCATCTTGCCCTTCAGAAGGAAAGGAACTGCCAGGTGAGGGAACATAAGCAGATCATAATTTGACCCAGAGATACATAAAACCAGTACAGCATTCACCTAACTGAGGGAAGCTCATTGGCATATATATTCTCCAAAATCCTTTATTCTACTTATGTAGGATGTTACCTTTAATTCCACGATAACTTTAAGGACAAGAGGAAACGGCTTTAAATTGCAGCAGGGGAGATTCAGATTGGACATTAGGAAAAATTTCTTCACTGTAGGGTGATTGGGTATTGGAATAGGCTGCCCAGGGAGGTGGTGGAGTCACCGTCCCTGGAGGTGTTCAAGATGTGTCTGGATGTGGTGCTGGGTGATATGGTTTAGTGGTGATGTAGGTAGGTGGTTGGACTGGATGATCTTGAAGATCTCTTCCAACCTCGATGATTCTATGATTCTATGATTCTAACTGCATGCTCGCAAGTCTGTTTTTCCAATATTTGACTAGCACTGATAAAAGACACATGCAGGAAGCACTTGGGAAATTATAACTGAAAAGTCAAGTGGATTTGCTATAGGTCTAAATCTTAAATGATAACAAAAAAAAGAGAATGAAAAAGAGAAAGAAAAAGAGAGAAAGGGAAGAAGAAGATTAATAAAAAGAAGGAAAAGGGAAAGGGAAAGGGAAAGGGAAAGGGAAAGGGAAAGGGAAAGGGAAAGGGAAAGGGAATGGAGGAAAGAAAAAAAATCTTTTGAGAGAGAATTCTCCAACCATTTTCCTCTCTCTTTGAGCTGGCACTCCATGACAGCCTTTCCATTATATGTCATCTCTGGTGCATTGCTATCAAAGCATACAGGATTTTTCCATTAAGTGGAAAATTGGCAAGGCTTTCTTGTTTACATCTGTAAAGGTAACAACTCTGATAAACTAATGGACATAATTATGCCACTTTTAGTCAAATTGTGGGAAAAATAACTTTCCTTCCGTTAGCCTGGCTGGTGCACCTGAATGTGTTATTCTTAAAACCAACACTGATGTTGTTTGTTAGCAGCATCCTGCTCAGAGAGGGCTGCACTCACCTCCTGACTTCCTGGCTTCGGCAAATGATAAAAGTAAAAGGGTTCTTCTTGCAAGTGTAGTTTAAGGATTTTCACTGTACTTGGTGCTCTCAATAGGTTTGGCTTTGGCAGAAGAGCTTTGGCATTAATTGCTTCTCAGCCTTTTGGCTAAGATCAAGCGTAGTATCTGTTCTTATCAGTTTAATATCTGATACTTCCTCAGTGAGAGGACTTTATATTAAAAGGATTTTTAGGTCTGAGAGTTGGACCCGGAGCTTGCTCTCATTTTTCTTCACTGGAGATATTCAAGAACTGTCTGAATGCAATTTTCTACCATGTGCTCTAGAATGACCCTGCTTGGGCAGGGAGGCCGGACCCACTATGGTCCCTTCCAACCTTATCGATTCTGTGAGTCTGAGATTGACTTTATTTCTATCCCACAGGTCAGAGGCAGCAACTGAAGCTCTGGGCTGGAAGAGAACCAGGCAGTTGTCCCAATCTCAGCACATTCCCTCTGCAGTCTTTTCGGGCTCTGCCATGTGCTGATGCTTGTCAGCAATCACCCTTGAAAGACCAAGTCAGGTTTAAGACTGAAATCTAAATGGCTAGATGCTGCACTGCTGTAGCTGTCAGGCCACCTCCATTATAAAGATTCACAGGCAAAGCAGTGTAGTGAAAGCCCGGTTAAGAAAAAACCTCCAAATACAGTTGATAGAATTAGGCTTGGAAGGAAGCACTTGAAAAAACACAAGACTACTGTTCTTTCAATGCCTTCCCTTTGTGGATCTCAAAGCACTTCAGGAACATTCATTGAGCTTCACCACTGCCCTGTGAGGTCTTATAATATTGCTACTTTCCCAAGGGTGGGTAATTTCTGGGCACCCACATGAAGATACATAGAAGTTTCAGAGATATCAAACACGCAGAACTGCCAGCCACTGGTATGCATAACTTGTGACCCCAAATAAGCAGTATTAAAAGTGCAATGGCAGGCTTATTTTTACCTCCTTGTAAAAAAGAGCTTAGGAGTACACATTTTCAAGTGTTTCTCCACAGATTTGAGAGCAAGAAACTTTGTATTTGCTTGCTTTTTTTTGCCTAAAGAAAGCTGAGAGTAGATTATCTAAGTAAAGATGTGATTCAGGCGGTTTGGTCTGTAAGCAAAACAAAGTACAGACCATATTGGATGACTCATGATAAAATTGCAAGAGCAGATGAAATCAGTGAGAGCCATGAGCTTTTCCATAAACAATTCCAAAGTTACAGACACCAAAGCACAAGGCAGCTCCGTGTTAGGAACCCGTTAGGGGAGGACACCATTAAAACACACCGTACTGCGATGTGATATGCTACATGAGCAAAGACAAGTGTGGGGAGACTTGCACAAAGCCCAGTTCACATCTTTAGACCTACATGAACAGTAACATCTTGACCTAAAGGCATGATTAATTCCCTCTAGCTTGGATACTTCCCAGGAATTCCCCTCCCGGGGGTATTTTGGTGGAGAGGGCCCAGTGACTAGGAGGTTTGGGACAGGAATGGGGAGAATGCAACCACTCCCCGTTATCATTTTTCCCACCTGCCCTCCCACGGTGCGGAGCTTTTCTCCCGCCCCGATGTTTTCACAGGAGCTCGAAAGCCAGGAGCTGGCAAGGGGAGGCGAGTCAGCTACAGCTGTGCTGGCAGGGGCTTTGAGGGGGGCTGCAGAGGCAACAGATCTCGAGCCTTGACCCTCTGTAGGGTTCCCTGCAGTCTGTTGGGAAACTCCTATGGTAGATGAACCTGTTTTGTGGGGTGCAGGCAGAGGAAACGGTCTTTTCCCTGATTAATGTGTGAAAGGACCTTCAGGACCTACCAGTATCAAAACAAAGTAAATAAGCTGCAATTAAGGTTGCTTACAGAATTTACCCTGTCAGCTAGGGACCTCACCAACCAAATCTGAAATCCCAGGAGAGCAGCAGCATACTGCAGTGGTGAGCTCTGCAGAAAACCCTCCAGGAGACAAGGAGGAAAACAGCATGTAAAAGTTTGTAAGAAATAACTAATTTCATATAGATTTAAACATTAAAGTGTAGGTAATTTAAAACCTAGAACAGAACTGGTTATCAGTATTGGGTCAAATAGCTTCTTATTGCATCGGACCACTGCACTTTCATAAGGCAGCGGAGCCGCGTGGGGCTGCCCGCTCCCTGTGCCTCCTCCCTGGTGGCAGTGTGCCTTTGTGGCTATTGTGAGCGACCTTCACTCAAGAGAGGTTTGGCATTGAAAGAGCTGTGATATTTCAAATCAGGAATTTGGGGAACTATGCAGATCCTTGGTCCGGAATAGTCTGGTTTTTGCCAAGAGTGGAAATTGCTCCTACTTTTGGCAGATGGCACCGTCTCAGACACCCATCCAGACTCTTCTGCTTCATATGCCCATGTATGTTCACAGACTACAGATAAACACATCTTGATTTACGTTAGTGTGACAAAGGTATTTGGCTGAAGAGTGTCAAAACTGTAAATACAACAGACCCACCCAAAATTTGTTGAGGGAAATACAGCACCCGATGTGTTTCAGCTGAGTGCTGTTTTCTCAGCTAAATCAGAACTGACTTGGTTGCTGCAAGTCATAACACTAAAATATACCACCCGTGTATGATGCCCTTCGTGCTTTACATCTACAAATTAGCCCTACATCATCCCAGTGAGCTATTACTATAATCGTATAAAAGATAGGAATGCTAAACTGCCAAAGCTTTACCAACTAAGCTAAAGTATATAGCACTTGGGAGACAGTGATAGATAAAAACAAAGGCTGGGAACACTGATTTCTGAATTATTTCTCTTGTCTCTAGACAATACCTGTATGTACTAAAGATCAGCTAAAAGAATGGTAGTGGAGCAGATCTGAGGTTAGGTATGCTCAGCCATTTGTTATTGCCAAGCTAAAAAAACCCCACTCAAACCCAAGGAAACTGCAACTGTATTTTGCAACCTGATCATTTTTTTCCAGCTCTTTTGTCACAACTAAAAACTAAGTTTGTTCCTTGAAATAATTAACTGTACAGAAGATGAGTTCAGTTTAAAATACAATCAATATTAAAATAAATCTTACTTTCAGTTAATTTCTCATATTCATAATTTTGTATAGTTAAAATTTTCTCTATCTCTGATTTAACAGTTCAGTGTTTCCAGATTATTTTATGTAATATTTGAGTTTGACTGGTGATTTTTATATTGCTGTCTTGTATTCCGTTTTTTCTATTTTGTATAATTGTTCAGCAATTTCAATTATAACCGATGGAGTCACAGGACAATTTCTCTTTCAATCATGTTAGTTCTTTTTACTATTCTTCTTTCAGTTAATTCTAATTTTAATTAGTTAGAGCAGCAATTGATTGTACTGATGTACTGTTCAATTAATTCCACAGTGGTGACTGAGGTTATTTGCTGAGTGACAGCAAAATACTAGAGTACACTGTATTTTACAATAATTACGTACCAGTTCTACTGGAAACAGTGGTCCATCATCTTGTATATCCAAATGCTAATTTTAAAGTCACACCTATTTACATATTTTTTTAAATCTGTTTCTCATTAGAAAACAAAGATGACTTCACTTGTTAAGTGTGGAGATCATGAGCTTGGTAACATTAAGAAGGAATTTTAAAAATTGACCATACAAAACATCTTGAAGTTAAGTTTTCCATCAGAAGTAGGTAGAGCCTTGGTTTGTTATTGTACATCCATTGTGTTTTACCCCCCGTTATTGTAGGTCATGTAGATGCAGGGAAAATCATCTACTGATCACTCTGCTGTTATGGTCTTTTTTGTCTTTTAATCCCAGATTGAAGGTAAAATGCAGATCATACTTTCCTATTTTCTGAACCAGGCACAGCAGACCTGGCTATGACCTGTGTAGATCGTAGGTGATGTTTGATCTGTGTGGACTGTGCATCTGTGTAGTCTATAGACTAAAACCTTGTGTACTGATCAGTAACAGCCTGCATTACCTATTCAAATAGGAAATGTTGCAGGAAGGTAAGAATTCATACCAGCATATAATAGCAGAAAACTACTTACAGTATCTGACCTAATTCAAAATTGCCAACCTCAAACATTAGAAAATTCAATCAGGACACCAATCATGGAACTAATGTAAAATGCTGGTTTAAAAGCACATTGATTTTTCTTTTATCTACAGGTTTCTAAGTTCACAGAGATCAGGCTTCCAGACTTCCTCTGGCAGTAATGAAGGATGAAAACATTGTTTGAAGGTTGAGCTTCTCACACAGCCTTATGCTTCTTGGAATAGGTGCTCTCAGAGATATGAAGTATTTTGTGTAACAATGACAATATTTTAACAACTGGTAATCCAGTTCTCAAAGGCAGGGCCTATGGTTAGTCATCAGTTATTAAAAAAGAAATGGGAAGGCTAATAAGGAGCATTTCTTTCCCTCTCTGCAGTCAACTACAGTATTGTTAGCTTGTGAAACTCTGACACCAGCTAGAGCTCTTAAGGGTGAAGTCACCTCTTGCATATAAAGTTGGTAATTAAGGGCTGTAGACACATAGTACAGAGCTGAGTAGAAACTTAAAACTGAAGTCAGCGTCACGTTACAGGATTGTTGTGTTGCCTTCACACACAACCTGCAGGTTCTTTTCCAACCTGTTGACCTAAATCAGTGCCACCATCCCTCTGCTCCGGTTGCTCAAGGTCTTGGGTTGACAGGATCTACCAACATAACTATGGATCTGCAGCAAGTCCCTTTGTCCACCTCCCCAGACCGTGGCTGCCATGCCAAGCTGTAATAGGCCAGAGAAGAAGTCCCGCCCATGCAAACAGATGGATCCTCAAGGAAGCTGCCATGGAGCTTGACCAGGCTGAGGACCCACTGGGTTGAGCTTCCCTCTATAAGTAGGGATAAACAACTTGCAAAACACTCCTTCCAAGCAACGAAGGCACTGGTTTCTGGGCTTGTGCAATCTGTAAATTGGTCATGCAGCCCACTGGATCTCCAAGAGGTAACCTCCACTATTTCTCTTTCTCTTATTTTGCCTCTCCCTGCATGTTTTTTCCCATGAGAGGGGAGTATCAGTCCTGAGCAAAGTCCAGTGTGGATAATTACATTTTGCCGACATAACCTACCTTGGCAGCAGAATGCTACATCCTGTACTGCTTACTCTCAACTCCTGCACGGCCCTGCCACATGTCAGAGGATTGTGCTCCTTCCTTGAGACGGCTGCACCTCATGGCTGGAAAATGCAACGCCCGGCTCTCTGCAGTGTGAAGAACAGCCAGCTCTGGACAGAATTCGGTATTTAAACACAAAGTGGAGATCACGCTGCAGAGTCAAACCATTTAGCAGTAGTATTTTGAATTTCAAAACTGCATGAAAGAACAGTTTTAACCTTTGAATAGAGTTCAAAAGATGTCCCCCAGCACACTTTCACTTTCAAATAAACAGGAGAATCAAGGGCCCTGACATTTCCAAAGCCCAAAACACCAGTTTGTTTTCCTTACATAAATACTTTGAATCTTAGCAACTGTCTACAAAAGATAACAATAGAATTTGTCATAATAAAATGTGATCTGTTGATAGATTTAGCTTGCAGTTTTACAGCACCTTTGGGTAGCTTTGGTCCATTGAAGAGAAGAATTTGGATGTATTTTGAGCTCTAAGGACACATTCTTTCACCCCAACGTTTTTCATAAATGTCATTGAAGATGCAGCAGCCATGCAGCAAGTGAGAAAAGCAGCTGCGTTACCGTCAGGCTGAATTAGAATCATTGTGCAAATATACTTCAGTGACTCAGCAGTAACTAATTGAGTATTTGGGATCTATTCTCCCCTGGTAGCAGTCATGTAATTCCCCTTCATCTAGATGGGAACCAAGCATATGCTTTAAGCAGAAACTAGATGATGTGTAGTGATGCAAAACCTTTAAGAAGGATTTTTTTTTCCTTTGTCTTTTTTTTGAGAGAAAAGACACTGACACTGCTTTCAACATTTTAAAATTGACTGAATCGTAATCTGGGAAGTTTTCTGAAAGGTGTTATGAAAATAAACTTTTTTTTTCAGATTAGAGAGAAATAAAAACCACCTTGTTTTTTCCAGAGTACCTGGTGTTTCTTACCGCTCCATCTGCTACTGACACAGTATTACAACCCCATGTGTACAAATTGAGTTTATTACAGTATCAATGCCTTTAAAAGGCAGATTTGAAAAGCAGGAGTAGCGATTTTTAAAACAGGTTAATTCAGATTTAGGTGTGTTTTCTTCCCAGTGGACTAACACCGAGTGACCAAACACCTTTGTTGTCCACCTCTGAAGTGGATAACACCGTTTTCCAGATTTTCAAACAACTTCCCAGTCCCCCCTTCTCACACCCCTGCTAAAATGTCTCCCAGTGGCCTACGGGGAGCGGGTGTTAGCTTGTACTCTAGATAGAGCAGCTGATGAGAAAACCTGAAAAAAGGATCAGATATTTGCACAGAAGGTGGATAGAGCCCCATCTGGGAGACGGCAGTCGCCTTCTTGCCACAATGGGGTGTAAATACGTTAGCGTGGTTTGGATCTGTACAGCTGGCATCAGTGGCAAAGATTACGGCCGTGCGAGTGTCCTGAGGAAGCCACCGCTCTGCCACAGGGGTGGTAAAGCACAAGCAGCATCACCTAGGAGAAAGAAAATGGGTAGTCATAACAAAAGAAAGGTGAAGAGAAATAAAGAAATACAAGCAAAAAGACATGATATTATTTTTTTAGCCTCTTGTGCAAGACAGGAATGTCAAGACGAATTGTCTGTGATTACATAATTGCAAAGTAAGTCCATCACACAACCTCTGGGTTTGTTGTTTGCATGTAACCCTGTTCGAAGCAGCAGCATGAGGTTTCTTCACCAAAGACGAAGAGACATCTTCCTACCGCTTAACCATTTTTTCTTTTATTTTTACTATACAGTTACAGCCTTAGGCTGGGAGAAATATTCATGCTCTTCTCTCCTGTGTATAGATTTCCTAAGGACTGCACCGCTCTTATGCATATGCAAAAGTGGATGCTTTGCATATTTACTTTCTTTATACAAAACAGCATGCCCGCCACATCATGTATTGCTTTCACTTCTGTGCAGATTCCCCCAAATTTATCATCTTCTCATACTTAGAATGTAATTCTCACTCAACTCACAAGCAGCCAGCTCTTCTTAATAACAGTTATTCCAGAGATAACAGCTAATTATGACATTTCAGAAAGTGTACATTAATATTTCAGTAGGCTCAATGTTTTGAAATACTACTTAGGGCAACATCTTGGTCTTTTTTGCTGGTGAGACATATGGATCTGTTCAGTAGACAGGCAGTTAAAACACCCTTCAATATACCCTTGCAAACCCTTTCTACATCTTCTGTTCATCATAAGGCATAGTTCAGGAAAAAAACAGCTTTAATGGGTCATTTCTTAATGCAATTAAATACATTTAACAACAGTACGCTTCAGAGTCCTTAAATTAGTCCTTTGCCTGAAGACAATGTATTCATCCAAATCCCTCCTTAAAACATTCTTCTTCCATAAATCCTATTAGGATTAATCTGCTAAGGCTAGGTGTGCCTTATAGGTTTTTTTTCAGATACCTGAAAAGCTTTGAGATCTATTGCTCACTTGGCATCTCATGGTGCCGAACACTTTTGGAGGTCTAACACAGCCTGGAAACCCTGTGGGGTGGTGTCACCTTCCCCTGGACAAGGGCGCTGTAAGGAAAACAACAAAGTGGAAGGTTTCGGCAGCACGGCATTAGCAAGGGTGTGGTGAGAAGGGACAAAACTGAGATGGAAGCCTAACTGTGTATTACAAATGCAAAGGAGAGGAGGGATAATTCACCTCTCCATTATTGCTCCCACGGTGCATTTTGTTCCAGGAACAACAGAGACTTAGATCTGAACATCCTTGGACAACCGATCCCATTTAAATTCAGCCTAAGCCTCTGCAGGCTGGAGGGAGGCCTGACTGTGCAGCCAGGCGGAGGCAGCAGGGACCCCAAATATTTTCCAGCTCTGAAAAGGCACGGTCAGATTATTGTTTCAAAAGAAAGATTACCACCTCTCTGAATCGAAATCAAATGTGTGTGCGAGAAGCCTTGAAAGGAAAGGGGCTTTTCTGTTCCTCCCGGAGGTGCATGCAAAGTCTTTCTTGGAAGAAAGAAGAGGCTGCATTTTCCTTTCAGGTTTTATCTCGTGGGCATGTGAAAGGCGCTTGGGGCTTCCCGAACCATCAATTAAATGCTGTGAGAATTAGTAAAAGTTAACAAGGGGAACAGGGAGTTGTTTGAGGACTTCTAAACTATTTTAAGATGGAGCACAGAAAGGTCTCCAAGCGTGCGTTGTTTAACAGGTCTACTTCAAGCACTGAAAATCTTTATACACAAAGTCCTCCCCACAAGTTTTAGCTCAGTCAGAGAAAATAAGGGAGTGGCACTGCTGACTTTATTTCGGATTTGGAGGAGGTGGCCTTGCCCCTCGGGCCAGGAGAGGTGTCCAGAGGGCAGAGGGATGCAGGATGGGCAGCCGCAAGGGCCCTCTCCCTGGAAGCCGCCACGTTGGGAAGTGTCAATGGTTTTACGTGGTTCCAGAGCGGCTTCCAGCACTGGCTTTTACTCTGAACTCTGTGGGTTACTCCAGAGGGACGGTATTTCGTTTCCCAGGGACACTCACACCCCCCTGCCAGGGAAGGCGCGGGGGCCGTGGGACCGTGAGTGCCCGAGGTCGGTGGCCGGGCCGGTGGGCTGCCCCTCCCCCGGGACGCCCCGGCCTCAGGGGGGCTTCTGCCCGCCCTCTTCAACCCCTGGTGGGGAAGGAGCGGAGGGGCGGCCCGGCACAGCCTGGCACCCGGGGACGGGGCTCCGTTTTGGGAGAGACGGGCGGCTGAGGGAACAACACCTGGGGCAGGCACATACCGAGCCCCGGCAATAAAAGTTACCGCCCGGCCCGGGCAACACGCGGGGCGCAGAGGCTGAAACTTTGCCCGGGGCGGGCGGGGAGAGGGGAGGAGGCGGCGGGAGGAGGCGGCGGGAGGAGGCGGCGAGGGGCCGGGGCCCGGCCGGGGGCGTGACCGGCGCTGCCGCCACCGCCTCGCGGATGGGCACGGGGC